>CAUYSK010049559.1:0-18733 GCA_963575035.1 Avahi laniger
CAAAGTACCGAAAATGTTAACAATGGCTATCATCTGAGATATCTGGGATATCATCTGAAAGCTTACAATATATTCTTACAATAATATCACTTTTTTCTTGCCCTGAATAGTGCTCTCTAGCATGCTTTTGTATTTATTCTATTCCATAACTATATAAATATTTTCTTTCTTCCCTTTCTTTCTTTCATCTTTTGGTCATTTCATGGTATACTTTCTTTACATGTAAAGCTGTTATATGCCACTCTGAGATCAATTTCCTTTGAACAAGACATACCCTTCCACCATTACAGACATATACCTTCATAATGGGCTGAGCACTATATAAAGATTATACCAACTGCCTAAAGATAAATTTTAAATTTACTTTATAGCCCTTGTATTAGGATAAGGTCATATTACATAGAGGTTAAGACCATGGATTCTGAAATCGTATTGCCTGAGTTCAGTTTCCAGTTACATTGTTAACAGTTTTGTAATCTTAGACAAGCAATGTAATCCACTGAAGCCTTGGTAACTATCTCACTGACATGTTGTAGGTAATCAGGGAGTTCATGTGTGTAAAGCACTTAGAACAGCATCTGCTCATATGAACTACCCATTAAATGTCAACTATTGTTATTATCATATTCTATCATGATTTTAACTTTGCAGGAATTGTTTTCTTACCCCTTTTGAGGCTATATTTACTTTAAAACTATCTACTATTGTTATTTTAAAATTGTACCTGATATCTGCCATAATACCTGGTTTTAGAGTTTAACTTTCATGTTTTTCAGAATTATCTGGACAAATTTGAAAAGTATTTTTTCATGGTCTTCCTAGCTGTATTTCATTGCTTTCCTGTTATCATTCAATTTTCATAAGTCAGAACAATTAATCCCAATCTATGATAACATCTACAGAGACAGTCATTCTCTTCCAAAATTCTTTCTTTTCAAGGTCATTATATTTCAACTACAAAAACAAAAAAATATAAGCACCTTCCTTCCTTCCTGCCTTCTTTGCCAAGGCTTTCAACTTATTATCCTCTCTTGACTTTAATGTTTTAAAATGTACACATTGCAGTTTTCTTTGGCTTTGACACTCATTCCTATGTGTATCTGCAGAGCCTGACTATGGTCACCAGGTTTGGCGACTCTTGGCAGACACTTCATCAAGCAAACTTGCAGCTGTGGACTACTAGGAAGAGCATGATTCAGAGAGTCAGGACATCTCTGATCATGTCTGAGACTTTCCAGGGAATCATTTGTGCAAGTCATTTAACTTCACAAAGCATCAATTGTTTTTCTCTGAAAGATGAAAGAATGCAACTGGAGATATTGAAAGTTTCTTTCAGTTTGGAAGTACTTGAACACTAGGAAGACATCATATGACTGTGATTAAGCCACAGCTGCCTAACCTATACTGCGCTCTGAGCCCGGAGGCAGGAAATCACCAATGCTGTTTATGTCTATTCTATAGAGTCAGTAGCAGCATTACTTGAATTAGCTATGGGTGGAAGTTGTACTTGCCTTTTGTGAAGTGTGGTTGGGATTGCTACTACAGGTCACATGTGGAATGATGCAGATGAAAGAGCTAAACAGTAAAATCTGAAAGCCTTAAGTTGCAACAACCAGCAAATGTCCTTGCAGAGGGTTCCTTCCCAGCCCAAGAATGAAGAGGAAAGTTGATCATGTTAAGACATTTTGGTTCACTTACAATTACTTAAATGATTGCTGAGATTATTCTTGGTGTTCATTTCTAACTGATGAACTTGCAATTGATTTAACTAGGACAGAGAAAATTTCCAAAACATTGCTCATATTTGCCTTTGTGGCTCAGTAATGAAATAAGCTTTGTAAAGACTTTCCTTCCTTTTCTCTGTGTAGGCTGTGCTTAAATGTAGAAACTGTCCAGCTAGGCCTTATAAGCGTATTTCTCCCTTCTTGTCACAGAAACATAATTTGATCAGTGTTCAAAAAAAGATTTTTTTTCTCCCTTTAGAAATTGTGTGGGTTGAAAAATTCTCCATGCTGTCAAGCTCTTCATGACTAATAAATGTTACCTGTATCAAGTCTTCTAATTATCTCCAAGATTTTGGATTTTAGAGCCAATGATTTCATTATTTTACCATCTGCCAAAGAGTGTTTTTGGCAGGGTGCAGTAGGAAAATAGGCGATGTGGATGAAAACTTGACTAATTAAATACTAAACCTATGTATAAAAATGATACTATGGAGTTTTGTTTAAGCCAGCTTGAGCTGCATTTGGTACTCCTAGGCCCATGGTGAATTCCAGGTCTCCCCACACAGTACCCACTGGCCACATTTTCACACCCAGGGGAAGGGGTATTAAAGAGGAAGAGAGGAATACTTTCTATAGCAGTTACTGTTCGATTCTTTAGGAGAGTAGTTTATACTTAAATAACTTATAATTTCATGTTTTTAAAAATAAAATATTAACAAATAAAACCAAAAATATCAAGTAATACCTTTTTTTAAAAAAGCATGTTTGCTACAGAAATAGTGTCTGCCATGAGATCTAGGGTACTTTTTGTGATCCTTATACATTTTTCTCTACCCATTGCACAAAGGAATGTAGGTGCATGAATTTTGGACTTCCCAAGTAGTTTTAGATACCTCATAGACTGGGTAAATTGCTTCTAAACAGAAATGCTACTATTGTGTCTTTTTATCTAAAGAAGACATTTAGACACTGAAGTAGTCCAATTCTTCCTATGCCTCAAAGCTGCCACAGTACCATTTTAATGCAGAATTGATTCAACAGCATGTCCTGTGCATCATCCTGAAAAGACTGGTAGTGATATTCAGTCATAGGGGTACGAGTGTATCTATCCAGAGGAAAGGTGCTCTTGTGGTATTCCATCTCTAGAATCTGGATTTGAACTCCGACTCTGTTGCTTAGTGTCTAGCCATGCGGAAAGTATTTAACCTCTCTTATGTGCCTCAGATTCCATCTCTAGACAGTAGGGATAATAATAGCACCTCTCTCAACAGACCAATATGAGAATTAAATGAATTAATATATGTGAAGCATCTAGAACAATGCTTGGCCCATTAGTAAGCCATTAAGAAATGCTATTTATATATCACATTATTTGTATCATTGACATAAAAATTCTATTGGGGAAAAAAACTTCTTAAACATGTATATGTATGCTGAGAGATAGACATTACAACATTTATAATTGTATAAATATGGAAGCCAATTTAGTAACATATAAATTCCAATTTTATAATATTAAATGGTAAAAATATGATATAAAATTTCATGGAAATATTTCATATATATAAAACAAGAAGCAAAATGGTATAGAAATACAAAACAATGTTAATAGAAAAGATGATCAGATTTATGGATGATTTTTTTTTGTTTATACCCTGGCTTTTTTTTTCTATAACAAATATAACTTTATAAAAATAAAAAGCAATATATGTTAGTTTTAAAGTAAGTTATTTGTGTGAATGAATTAGGACAATGTCAATATGGAAAGGAAATATAAAATACAAAAACTGGGAGAGATCTTAGAGATCATCTACTTTAACCTCTTTCCATTAATGAGGAAATAACTGAAGCACAGAATGGTGAAGCGATTTGGTTAGTCGTACAATCAGAGTATGAATACAGATGTTAAATTTCTCTTGTGATCTAACTAGTTAAAATGAATGCATTAGACGAGTTTTGCTATAATAATGTCTGATGCATATATGACTAAGGAAAATATAGAACGATCCTTTAGAAACTGGAAATCCTCTTCTTTGGCCCCTGTGGGGATATGTAACTAAGTCTTTGAATGAGAATATCATTCCAACAGAGACTGTAAGCAATACTGATAGTTCAGAGATACAATTTTAATTAATAGAAAGTGAACAGAGGGAAAATGTTTTTAATTAGGGAACTACCCTGAGTAACATTTTGGTGTTAGTGTATAAAGCTAATAGTGTACGATTCTCACTGGTTGACAGAAGAGTGACAGTTGAGGTTGGAGTCACTCGCTCTAATAGGTATGCATAATCACTGTTTTTGTATTGTTTTATTTGCAGCCACCATTGGGTGCATATACCTCACCTGTGATTAAATCTTACTATCATAGCTTTACTTTCTCCTCTAAATACAAATTTTAGATTTAGTCTATCTTTCTGTGTATAATATTACTTTGTAAGTCATCCTAATTCATTTCTACAATATAGTGAGGTATAAATAATTTTTATTGTGATTATTGGTACAATGGGACATATTCCTGTCATTTTACTTTGTTTTCAATTTTTTTATACTTTCTTATTATACCACTCTTTATTTTCCATTGGATGGATGGAATTTTTCTCGATTTGTCTTCAAGTTATGCATTCTATTATTATCTTCCTACTGGTTACCTCTAATTTATTAAGACTCAAACGCATGCTTATTTATTATTTAGCAGTAAAACTAAGATATAGCTGTATATTGCCCTGGACCAGAAAGCCATTTATTTAGCATAGTCTCATCTTCTATTGGCCCCCTGAATGCTGCCTCCAGGCTCCACTCAAGTTAGTATTTTCTAGAGTTTTAATATCAGGTAATAGGAATTGAATTTTGACAAATTTTTGCCTAATCGGGCAAGCATAAACTCTAGTAAGTTCACCCCTCTGCCTTTCCTCCATATCTTATTGCCTCCTCCTGCATTTATTTTTTCTCCTTCCTGAAGTACAATTTCTAAAAATTCTTTCAAAGTGAATCACATTATAGTATTATACTCTTTTAGACCCTATATGCCTGGAAATATCTTTAATCCTTTTTTGCATTATATGTGAATTTGGCGACATGTGAAATTCTTTATTAAAATTTAATTTCTTCAGCACTCTCAAAATAATATTTCATTATCTTTTCAAGCCAGTGTTTCTGTTAAGATATCTAATGTCAATCCAATTTTTACTCCTTTGTGAAAAATCCTGAATTTTCTCTCTAGAAACTTTCGTAGCTCTTCGTTGTCTATGATTTCCTTAAATTTCACTAAAATGCATTTAGAGTCCTTTTCTACCCTACTTGGCACTCTCTCAGCCCTACGAATCCCAAATATTATGAAATCACTTACTATCTGTAAAATTCCTGTTATATTCTCAAATGCTTCCTGCTCTCTGTTTACATTTTCTGGGACTCCTATTGGGTAAATGTTGAATGTTTTCCATCTTCTTCCATGTTTCTTATCTTTCTCTTCTCATTTCTCCTTTCCTGATGCCCTCTGAGAATGTTCTTTGACCTAACCTTTGGCTCACTAAATTATTCCTTAGTCTGTCCATTGAGATTATTTCAACCAGTATATCTCTTAATATTAAATATCTCCAATTAATGTTTCTTCATGGCTGCATTTTTCTATTTCATGTTCCCAATATCCGCTTCTATGAGTATTTTAAATTCTTGTTCTTTCTCTTTCATTAGGTCTGTCTCCTTTTGTATATAGCTTCCTCGATTTATTATTTTACTTTTGTTTTCTCCTTAGAAGTCTTGATTTCCCAGTAACTGATGTTTTATCCTCTGTCATCATCAGCAGTATTGACTTGACTAGTTATACCGGCTTTAGGGGAATTGATGAAAACCTGGGCCTTAGCTTATTCTCACCCCAGAGAGACTGGAGGGAAAGGGTCTCAGGACAGGGAGCCTCTACCATTGCGCCTTTATCTCCCAGGCATCTCTTGACTTCTGAGAAAGTCACCTGGTGCCACTGACCCAAGCTGTTTTGTTATTGTTGTGATAATAGTAGACCGACTCCCAGTAGACAGTAGCTAAGTTATTGTCTTGTTCAGGAAACAGGAGAAAGTAATCTGCGCCATTCAACATTTATTGTTGTTGGCTGACCAATGGGGCAAAGGTACAAGCAATTAGAGCAAAGGGCACTACCAGACAGCTCTCCCAGGCCAGGCCACAGTTGCATGCCCCGCAGCTCTCCCATTGAAAACTGTTTCCCACATACCGGGCCTCATTCACTTTCTCTCTTCCTGAGATTTTTACTCAGAATTTTCATTAGTTACTACTGGTATCTCCAAATCTCGGTTGAAGGGAGGAAGCCAGGAGCCTGGACTTGTTATTTGCTTACAAATACCTATAATATCATTTATAAGTAAACTACAAGTATATTGGCATATTTCTAGCCAGAGTATGATTCTATAATTTAATTTCAGGAATATATAGAGACCTTAAAGAAAAACTATTATGTACACTATAAGAAATTAGCATAGTAATAAAAATTTTTAAACAACTTCTTAGTTTTGAATGAATAGCTAGATATAAAAATACAGATATAGATAATCCAAACAATATGCTAATAATATATTAAGGTTGAACACATATTAAAGTGTGCATTCTATAGGGAAAATGCTTCATTTTTTAGGCTCTGATGGCATATTTTACCTATGCAAGCTTCAGAAGAAATCTGGATACATTCGGAAAAGTAAAATTTTTACCAATCACATTCTCATTTTGAATTGTTGCAAGAAAAGTTTGAAACAATAGTAATAAAAGACTAAACAACCACCACGAATAACACACACAAAAAACCAGGCTTCTTAGAAATTAAAACTTACTTGCTAAATACCATGGAGATCAAATTTTAAATTAAAATGTGGGTTATATATCAAAGTTGTCCAGGATATAAGAAAATGGGCATGGATACGTACTATTGTTGTGTGAACTGATACAGCCTTTTGTGAAGTGCAATTTGAGAATCCTTATCAAAATTAAACATGTACATACCCCTTGACCCAGGAAACCGACTCCCTGGAATCTATTATAGAGAAATATTTGCACATGCGGGCAAGGATATGAGCGTAAGAATGGACATTTGCAGCCTTTTAAAAATGTAATGCATATTTATGTGAATACAAAAATATTTAAAAGAATAAAGAGACTATTAGCTGCTGGTAACACTGGAAAGTTGATTTGAGGTAAGTAAAGGAGAGAGTTTCTTTACCATTAATTACATATTTCTATATTGCTTGAAATTTTATAATACATCAAAAGGAGTAAAATAATTATAATATGTTCAATTATAAAGTATTTAGGAAATAACAACAATATAATTAAAAATACTATCTCAGGTGGCCAAAGATCTATTTACATACCAATTCAAATCCTTGAATGCTAGCATTATACTAGAAAGAATGTAAATATGTAAACAAAATATTTGATGATAGAAATTGAGTATGTACAACAAAGCAACTCAAAGAACAATAAGAAGAAAAAAATTTTAAAAATGAAAGCTGACAATAATTTAGCAAATACCTCCAAGAGCTGGTTCTTTGGAAAATTTAAAGATATAGAAAATTTTTCTGGAAGTCTAGAGATAATGTAAATATTCAAATTAAATGAAATTGGTAAAAAGAAACTTATAGAAAGGAAAAGAATATGTTGTTATTTGCAGATATTATCACTGTCCCCTTGGAAAACTCAAGAGAAATAGAATAAATCATTGGTGGCTGATGAATGTCTCTGAGACTGGCCCCTTTATGGGGACCATATATACATTCATCAACTGCTACTATGTAATGACGTTTTTGTTTGCACCAGATGATTCTCTGATATAGTAAAAGTCTTTAGCCTAGATTTAAACCTGACTGCTGAATTTTGATTTTAATAGAACTATTTTAATTTAGAAGCCAGTGGTATATTTGAAACATAAAAATGCAATTAAATTACAGCTCAATGAATTCTCACAAAGTAAAAAACTGAGAACTGCGCAATCACAGTACAAGACAAGAAATAGAACACTGACAGCATCTCAGAAACCACCCTGGTATCCTCTCCCTATATACCTTCTCTTTTTCATCAGACTGTAATTACAATAATTTATTTATCTCTTCTACTTCTGATGAATGTTTGGGTTAGAGGGAGTTTTTCTTTTCTAAACTCTTTATTTTGAAATAATTTTAGACTTACTACAAAGGGTTTCCATCTATATTTCAGCCTGCTTTCCCTAGTGATAGCATCTTATATAAGCATAGTCCAATTATCACAATGACATTAACTTTGGTATTATACTGTTAACTAGAGACTTTATTCACATTTTACCAGTTTTTTGATTAATGTTTCCTTTTCTGTTCCAAGATCCAATACAGAATTCCCCATTACATTTAGTCATCATGTCTCCTTAGTTTCTTCTAATCTGTAGCAATTTCTCAGTCTTTTATATGATGCTGAATTTGGTTTGCTAATACTTTGTTGAGTTCTGTATCTATATTCATAAAGGATATTGGTCTGTAGTTTTCTTTCCTGGGATGTTTCATCTAGTTTTGAAATCGAAATAATATTGACATCATAGGACAAGTTGAATGTATGTTTTCTTTTTTCCTCTTCATTTTGTAAAAAAGATTTTGTGAAGCATTTGGTGTTAATTCTTTTCTAAAGCTTGGCAAAATTTATTAGCAAAGCCATCAGGTCTTGGGATTTTCTATGTGGGAAATTTGTTGGTTACTAATTCCATCTTTTTATTTGTTATTATTTTAATCACATTTTCTATTTCTTTTTGAGTCATTTTTGGTAGGTTGTGTCTATCTACAAACTTGTCTGTTTCATACAAAAAGAAGACAATAACAAAACTATGAACTTAATAGGCCTAATACATATCTATAGAACACTCTATCCAATAGCAGCAGCAAATATAGTCAGGATAGACTGTATATGGCCATATATAAGCCATATACAAAGCCACAATAGAAGTCTCAGTAAATTTAAGTGTAGAAATCATACAGTATATGTTCTCCAAGCACAATGTAATGAAATTAGAAATCAATAAAAGAGGGAAGTTTGGGAAATTCACAAATATATAGAGATTAAATGATATACTACTAAATAAGCAATGTGTCAAAGAAGAAATCCCAAGGGACATTAGAAAATACTCTGAGATGGCTAGATTACATACATGGTAACTCACACGTGTGATCCTAGCACTTTGGGAGGCTGAGACAGGAGGATCGCTTGCGCCCAGTAGTTCAAGAACAGCTTGAGTAACAGAGAGAGACCTCATCTATACAAAAAAAATAAAAATAAAAAAACGTGAAAAAGAAATTAGCCAGGCATGGTTAGTTTCAGTAGTATGTAAGAATTTTGCTCATATAAGAGCAAAATTTAAAATATATAAAGCTATATTCTCCTCCCATTCCCAACATTTGAGCTATTATTTTCATACAAATAATATCTTTATATATTGTATGCCCATCAACACAGATTTATAATTATTGCTTTTGCAGTTGTATTTTAACTCAGATAAAAGAAAAAAAAAGAGTTACAAACAAAAAATACATTTAACTGTCTTCAATATTTTCCCATGTGTTTACCTTTATCAGGGCCTTTGTCTTATCATGTAGATTTGAACTAATTTATTACATCCTTTTATTTCAAGCTGAAGGACTTTATTTAGTGTTTCTGTAAGGCATATCTTGTGGTGACAAATCATCTCAGTTTTTGTGTATCTGGGAATGTCTTAATTTCTCCTTAATTTTTGAAGAATAGTTTTGCTGGATGTGGAATTCTTGGTCTACAGTCTTTTTATTTAGCACTTTGTGTTGTCCCACTGTCTTCTGGCTTCCGTGGTTTTTGAATGAGAAATCAGCTGTTAATCTTGTTGAAGATCCCTTGTACGTGATCTGTTGCTTCTATCTTACTCCTTCAAGAATTCCTCTCTGTCTTTTAACAATTTAAATATGAAATAACCAAGTGTGAATCTGTTAAAATTAAACCTACCTTGAGTTTGTTTAGCTTCTTGGATGTGTAATGTTTTTCATTAAAATTAGGGGATTTGACCACTATTTCTTCAAGGATTATTTCTGTCCTTTTCTCTCCTTTCCTTCAGAAACTGCCATTTTGCATATGTTGTTATACTTGATGATACACCACAGGTCTCTGAGGCTCTTTTTTATTTTCCTTCATCATTTTTATGTTTTTTTTACTCAGACTGGATAGTCTCAGCTGACTTATCTTCAAGTTTGCTGATTCTTTTTTCTGCCAAGTAAAATATGCTAATGTACTTTTAGTTTGAGTTATTGTATATGTCAACTCCAGAGTTTCTATTTGGTTGTTTTATTCTCCTTTCTCATCTTTTATTTCTGTTCTTTAGGCATTGCTTCTGTTAGTTTTTTGAATATATTTAAATAGTTAATTTAAAGTCTTTGTCTAGTAAGCTCAATATCTGGCCTTCCTCAGGGATATTTTTTCTATATAACCCTATTCTCTCTTCTCCCTTTTTTGTGCTATCATTGCTGTATATATTATGTCTATTTTGGTTACAAATCCAATAATACATTATTATAATTATTACTTTATGTAATTTTACATTCTTTAAAGAGGGCAAGAAAATAAATAAAAACAAGTGTGTATTAATAGAGTTTGTTTTAATCACCTTGTTACTTACTACTTATGCTTCTATTTGTTTCATTCTGTGGCTATGACATCTAGTGTCTTTTGTTTGCTCCAAAACAACTTTGTTCATATCTGCTTCTTTTTTGCTATTATTGTTAAATATATTACATTTCTATATGTTATAGGTCCATAAATACAATTGCATAAATGTTGTTTTATATGGTTGCCTTTTAAATCATTTAAGATAAGAAAGGAAAAGAAATATGCAATGTTAGTGTCTTTAATAATTATTTACATTATTACTTTTACTGACACTCATTGTTTTTTCATGTATATTTTGTGTCACTTCCTCTCAGCCTAAAGAATTTCTTTACTATTTCTTGTAAAGTGTTTCAGCTAGCAAAAAATTTTTTCAGTTTTTGTTTATCTAGAAATATCTTTATTTCACCGTCTGTCTATATAGTGTTGCTAGATATAAGATTCTTGGTTGACAGGTATTTTTTCTTTTCAGTACTTTGTATGTGTCATCCCACTGTCTTCTGGCCTCTATTGTTTCTTTTGAAAAGTCTGCTGTTAATTTAATTGGGTTTCCTTTTGCTTGATAACTATTTTTCTTTTATTTTCAACATTTTTACTATGACAACTCTGGGTGTAATCTCTACATTTATCCTATTTATATTTCGCTGAGTTTCATGAATGTGTAGATTCATGATTTTTATCAAATTTCTGAAGTTTTTGTTCATTAAGTTTTAAAATATTCGTTCTCTTTATCTCTCCCTTCTCTTCCTGTTATTTTTATTAGACACGTGTTGGTGTGCTTAATGGTGTCTTTCCTTCCTCTGAGTCTTTGTTCTTTTTGTACTTTTTTTCTCTCTGTTCTTCCAATTACTTAATCTCTGTTGATCTATCTTCAATTTCATTGACTTTTTTTGCCAGCTAATATTTTCTGTTGAGTCTCTTTAGTGAGTTTTCTATTTCAGTTATTATACTATTAAACTCTACAATTTCTATTTGGTTCCTTTTCACAATTTGTATTTCTTTACTGATATTCTCTATTTTATGAGACATGGTCATCATGCCTCTTTATTTCTTTAATCATAGCTTCTATTTGTTCTTTGAATATATTCATCTTAGCTAGTTTGAAGCCTTTGCATGCCAAATATGACATCTGGGGCTCCTCGAAAGTGGTTTATGTTGCCTGCTTTTATCTCTCTATCTATAAAATTATAGTTTGCTATGTGTTTGTAGGTATTGTAAGTTTTTTAAAACATCTGGATGTGTAATGTAAATAATATATTGTTGCAACTTTGGATACTTATTCCATTTTTCCCTACATGGGGCTTATAGTTTTTGTTATTTTTGCTTGTTTATTTAGTTAGTGACTTGGCTGGACTATTTCAGTGAGATCTATTACCCCACAGGGTGCATCCTCTGATGTTGTACCTCAGAGGTCACAGCTTTGGGCGCATGCGCAGTCATGCTGACCACCCATAACTTCCATGAATGACGATGATTTTAGCTGGTTTTACTTTGATTGTCTCTTTCCCTGTTCTCTCTGTTAAGCTTTTAGCTGATTTGCCTATATTGGTACCACATCCAGCCATTAGCCTCCACTAATTGCTCTACTGTTTTCCACAATGCCCTAGGGCATAAATCACTCCTCTGAGACCTGACCAATTAAATTCAGAACTTCTATAGAGCTAGTCTTTGATGCCAGGAATTGAATCTTTTTCTTACCCCAGAAATACTATTTGGAACTTTCCCTCATTCTCTCTGTCAAATTCCAGCTGATCTACCATTTTGCTTATTGCCATTATGGAATACCAGCCTCCTCTGAATTACTGATTAGAAAAATATTCATTATTTTTGACAACATTCAGAGGTTAGAACTTCCCCACTCTGTGTTCCAAATAAAGTCAGTCCTATTGGGGAGAGCTATGGAATTAGCTATTTTCTGTCTTTTTGATGTAAGTATTTAAGGCTATAAGCTTCCCTATTAGCACTGCTTTTTCTGTATTCCATAGATTTTGAATGCTTGTGTCATGACAGTCATTCAATTAAAAAATTCTTTTGATTTCCATTTTAATTTTGTCATTGACCCAAGGATCATGCAGTAGCAGATTGTTTAATTTTCATGACTTTGTGTACATTTGAGAGTTCCTCTTGGTGTTAATTTCTAGTTTCATTCCATTGTAATCTGAGAAGATACATGAAATAATTTTGATTTTTATGAATTTGCTGACACTTGTTTTGTGGGCTAAGGTATGATGTACCTTGGCATATGTCCATTGTGCTGATGAGAATTTATATTCTTCAGTTTGGGGGTAGAATGTTCTGTAGATGTCTCTTAGGACCATTTTTTCTAGAGTTCTGTTTAAGTCCAGTGTTTCTTTGTGGATCATCTGCCTTGATGATCTTTTTGTTTCTGTCAGTGAAGTGTTGAAGTCCCCAGCAATTATGATGTTGTTGTTTATTTATTTATTTATTTTTTTGTTTAGATCTAGTAGTATTTGATTTATGAATCTGAGAGCTTCTGTGTTAGGTGCACATATATTTAAGATTGTTATATCTTCTTGCTGAATTGTTCCCTTTATCATTACACAATGACCATTTTTGTCCTTTTTTTTTACCATTGCTGATTTAAATCTGTATTATCTCATATGAGAATGATTTCCATTCTTGTAGAATATTTTTTCCACCCCTCTTCTTTAAGTACATGAGTATCCTTGCAAGTTAGGTGGGTTTCCTGGAGACAGTAGATACCTGGGGTGTGTTTTTTCATCCATTCATCCAGTCTATATCATTTAATTGGAACATCAAGACCATTTACATTCAATGTTAGTATTGATATATAAGATAATGTTTTGTTCATCATGTTGAATGATACCTAGTTGTTTTGTTTTTCTCCCTTGTGCTACTGTTTTATAAGAGTTGTGAGCTTTAATTCTGGGGTGTTTTAAAATTGGTGGGTATCGACTATTCTTTTCCATGAATAGAGCACTTTTAAGCATTTCCTGTAAGGCAGGTCTAGTGGTGACAAATTCCCTTAGTGTTTGCTTGTCTGGGAGAAAGACTTATTTTCTCCTTCATTTATGAAACTTTGTTTTGCAGGATACAAAATTCTTTGCTGGCAATTATTCTGTTAAAGAAGAATAAAAATGGGACCCTAATACCTTCTGGCTTGAAAGATCTCTGCTGAGAGGTCTGCTGTTAGTCTGATGATTTTTTATTTGTAAGTAACTTGTTGCATTCATCTCACGGCTTGTAGGATTTTCTCCTTCACTTTGAGTTTGACCAGACTGATGACTTTCATGATGTTGTACTTACTATGAATCTTCCAGGTGTTTGATGACCATCTTGTATGTGGACATTTAAACCTCTAGAAATACCAGGGAAGTTTTCCTCTATTATTCTCTCAAATAGGTTTTTAATGCTTCTTGCTTTTTCTTTTTCTCCATCAGGGATACCTATAATTCTTATATTTGTTTGTTTGGCCTAATCCCATGTTATTCACAGTGATTATTCATTCTTCTTTGTTCTTTTTTTCTACATTTTTTATGGAGTGGGTAACTTCAAAATCCTTATCTTTAAGCTCTGAAATTCTTTCTTTTGCTTCCAGGGGTGGGGAACCTGTGGCCTTCTAGGTCCTAAAATGAGGTCTTTTGACTCAATCCAAATTTTACAGAACAAATCCTTTTATTAAAAGGGGTGCAGCAGGAGAAGATGAAGCTTTTCTTGACTCCTTTGGTGCTTAAAAAAGAACAGTCTTGAAATCAGAAGGCTACAGGTTCCCCACCCTGCCAGGGACCCTGTTAAAGCATTCTGCTGTATTTTGAAGTTCCCTAAATGACTTTTTCATTTCTTCAAGTTCTGTTATCTCTTCTCTAATGTTATCTATCTCTTCAGTGAATTTTTCATTCTTGTCCTGTATTTTGTTTCTTTGAGATGGTTTTCTACCGTCTCCTCAATTCCATTCATCTTACTTGCCATCCATAATCTGAATTCCATATCTGTTATTTCAACAATTTCCTTTTGGTTGTAGCTCATTAATGGAGAGCCTTTGCAATCCTTTGGAGGTGTTGAGACAGCCTGCTTCTTTATGTTGCCAGAGTTTTTACTCTGGTTCCTTCTTATCTGTGGCTTCATCTCTCAGCTCAAAACAGATAGCAAATATAGTACAACTGTTCTCTGATAGGACTTCTGTTGCTCAGTGAAGATAGGGATGGGTCCCTGGATAGTATGCTTGAGTCCTATTCCAGAAGTTGGACCAGGCAGGAGAGGAGTGGATGCACTGTGAAACTTTAACACTGCTGCTGTACTGCATCTCCCCTATTCCCCTATGGTTGTCACTTGCCCACTGTGGCAGGGCTGGCCCCTTGTGACAGGTGTCCATGTGAGGTGGGTCTGACCAGCAGTAAGGGACATGCACACAGGATGGAGAAGGTTCACTGGGCATGGCTTACATGTGTGCAGGGCTGGGTGGCTGAGGAGCCAGATGTATGGGTGGGGCAGGGTCCACTCAGGGCATAGCATGTGATACGGCACAAGATGTAGCGGGTGTGTAGGTTGTAGTGGCCCCACAGGACAGAAGTCACAGGGCAGAGAAGTCCCCAGTGCGGAGTGGGCCAGTGGGTCATAGCTCATGTGTGGGGCAGAGTGGAACCCTGGGACAGGGTGGACCTGTGGAGCAGGGTGCCTTCATGGGATGAAGCTGGTCTACTGGGCATGGAGCTCACATGCATGGGCCAGTGTGGCTGCAGGGCAGGTACACAGGCAGGGCAGAGTGCATGGATAGGGCAGGGCACTCACAGGGCACAGAGCACAGGACATCCGTGCAGGATGGCATCAGTCTGTAGTGTGCAGTCTGCCCAGATCCAAATGCGGTGGCTGTGCTGGCTTTTGTCTTGCTCAGGGCCTTTCAGGCAGTGGCAGCAGCAGTGGCCCATCTGCCGAGACTACAGGGGTGTGCTCCACTCGGGTCCTGTGGGAAGTGTCATCGAGTGGGATGGCCCAGGCCACAGCAGCAGGTGCTGGGCCCATGGTCTCCTGCTCTGCCCAGGGCGCCTGATGGGGATGCACATCATCTTCCCACAGGGTGCGTGTGAGTGCTGGAATTCCTTGCTCCCTCCCTGCCTGCCATGGGAAACAAGGAGGAAGAAGACACAGATCTGAGCCCTGGGCAAACGTAGTGTTCTGGGGTTGGGATGTTACAATCGTGCCAGCTGCAGCACCCAGGGCTCGCAAGCCAGCCATCCCTTGTCTCTGGAGCAACGCAACCGCACAGCCTCCAGTCAGGTGTCTGTATCAGTCCAGAGGTCTGCTACTGTGGAAGGGCCCTCCCACTCATCTGGGTTGCAGTATCCTCACGGGAAATGTGGTGCCTGAGATTTTTCCCTCTGTCCCTTTCCCACCTGTGGGCAACTTGCCTAATTACCTCCAGTCCTGCTGCGCAGCTCATCTCACATCTGTCTTCTTCACTTCATTCCCACCTCCTCTCCATGGAGTCCTAGTGCTCTCACCTAGACAATCAATCCACAGGTGGATATCTATTCACCGCATTTGGTCCTCTCTGTGAGAACAGCATTGTTCAGGCTGGTTCTAGTGCACCATGTTGGCTCCCCTCCTCTTTTGACATATTATTCATGCCTTTTAGGGAATATTTAATGGTGTCAGTAGAGTTTAAAACATGCATGCTTACTCAATCAGTGTCTACATTGAGATAAGATTATCTCCTCATGTGTAGTGTAAGAACTTTATAACAGAATATTCCCAATTCTCCTCTTTAGCCTATTGTGTTATTGTTGTCATACGCTTTGCTTTTCTACATGCCAGTTCATATATATGAAATATATATGAAACACAGTATATATTCCTACTACCTATGATTTAGATAGTAATTATCTTTTAAAGTAGTTAAAAATAAAAGAATTCATGTCACCTCCATTTTTAGCACTTCTCTTTTCTTTGTGTAGATACAAGTTTCTTTCTGCTCTTACATCCTTTTACCCTAAGAGCTTCATCCTACATTTCTTGAGTAAGACTTCTGTCAAATTCCCACAGTTTATTTTTTCATTATGAAAATAGTTCTTATTTTTCTTTTATGTTTAAATATATTTTTACCAAGCAGAGAATTCTGGGTTAATGGGATTCTTTTTCTTTCAGAAATTTAAAGGTGTCACTCCATTTTTTTGCAGTTTTCATGTTCTCTGACTACAGAAGTCTGATTTAATTCTTATTCTCATTCTTATATAGATAATGTGTCTTTTTCTCTGACTTCCTTCAAGATTTTCTTTGCCTTCTTAAAATGTCAGTCCGAATACAATATTTTTAGGTATGCTCTGGTGTGCATGTGAATGTATGCTTGTGTGTTTGCTTTTTTCCTGCTTGGTGTTCGCTGTCTTCTTGTGTCTGAAGTTTGATACCATTCATTAGTTTTTAAAAATTTTTCATCTTTATTTCTCTATATTTTTCTTATGTTCTCTCTTTTCTTCCTGAGATTCCAATTACATGTATGTTAGACCACTTGATAAGACCTTGGATGATCTCTCTTGTTGAAGTTTCTCTCTTATTTTTCTCTTTCAGTTTTAGTTTGTGTAATTTTTATGGACTTATGTTGAAGTTTGCTGAATCTTTTCGTATATTATGGTCTCAGTTGTGTCTCCAGCCCAATTCATATGTTGAAGTCCTATGTTTAGGACGTCATAATGTGACCGTATTTGGAGATAGGGTCTTTAAGCAGGTACTTAAGTTAAAATGAGGTTGTTAGGCTGGACCTAATTGAATATGATTGGTGTCCTTATAAGAAGAGGAGGTTAGGACACACACACACACCCACACACACACACACACACACACACACACGATGATGGGAAGACACAAAGGGAAGACAGCCATCTACAAGCCAAGGAGACAGGCCTCAGAAGAAACCAAATGTGCTGAAACCTTACTATATCAAGCTTCTAACCTGTAGAATTGTGAGAAAATAAATTTCTATCATTTAAGCCACTCAGTCTGTGATACTTTGTTATGGCAGCCCCAGCAGACCAATATACCTTGACTATGTCAACTCTACTAATGAACCTGTTAAAGGTGTTAACCTCTATTACTATATTTTTTATTTCTATCACTTTCATTTATTACTTTCTTACAGTTTGTTTCTCTCTGTTGAAATTACCCAATTGATATCACATGTTCTCTACCTTTTCAATTAGATCCTTTAATACATTAATCATATATATTTTAAATTCTTTGCCAGATAGTTCCAATATCTGTGTCATATCTGCCTGCTTTTAAACAGTGCTTTGTTTCTGGGGATGTGCTGGGCTTTTCTCCTTTCTTATCTTGTGCTTTTTAATTTTTATTAAAGACTAGACATCTTAAGTGCTATAGTAAAGTCTGATTTATATAGCATTTATTCTAGGAAATGAGCATTTTTGTTTCTGCTAGAATTTTGTGGGGGCGGGGGTTAGTGTTGATCTAGTTAGGAGTTGGGCTGAGTTTGAGGTTTATTATTGCTATGTTACCCTCAGTGCAAAATATAATTTTCTAAAAATGCTTTCTGTTTAGAGTGGGGACTGTTTTGCCTGAAGATTTTTGGTTTTTTTTTTTTTTTTTCCAGTAACTGCTCAACTCTCAGCTTTGGTCTTTTCTTAATGCAATGCCTCAAGGAGGGTTTATCTCTTGAAGGCTATTTCTTACTAAATACTGGTTAGCCCAGCATGGAGATTTGGGATATTCTCTATTTTGACCAAGCCTCAGTCTTAGGTCATTCTCTAGTAACAATGTCTTGTGCTTACTGTTTTCACCACTAATCATGTAAACCTGAGTCCAGCTTGTATCCCTGCTCCTCCCCCAGGGGCAGAAGTTATTTCCCATTCCCTTCAACTATTTGCAATGGCAATGGTGCTTACTGCCCTTCTCCTTTCCCTCTGCAGATTAAGGGAAGAAAAGAGAGAAGGGTCTTGGCAAAATATCCCCTACTACTCCAAACCTTGCAGGATATTTTTTCTATTTTCTTATAGGAAGTTACCACCTTTAAAATACATCCTATAGCTTTTTTTTCCCATTGGGGGATCAAATTAAATAGTAAAAATTTAATGAGGAGTCTTTTCCATTTCTTTATTTTTATCAGTATCACAGAAGAGAAACACAATGGAAATATTATCAAAAGTGTTCATTTCAGGCCGGGCACGGTGGCTCACGCCTGTAATCCTAGCACTCTGGGAGGCTGAGGCGTGCGGATTGTTAGAGCTCAGGAGTTCGAGACCAGCCTGAGCAAGAGCGAGACCCCGTCTCTACCAAAAATAGAAAGAAATTAATTGGACAGCTAAAAATATATAGAAAAAATTAGCCGGGCATGGTGGCGCGTGCCTGTAGTCCCAGCTACTTGGGAGGCTGAGGCAGGAGGA
>CAUYSK010049563.1:0-18660 GCA_963575035.1 Avahi laniger
CCTGTTGCCATTCTGGACTGTGAAAAGGTGAGCTGGAAGGAGCCTGCATTTCTGGGAACCATGGAGCTGCCATACCAGGCCAGGATGTCTTCTTCTAGACTTCTTTCACATGATAAATTTCTATTTTGTTTAAGTCATTTATTTTGAAGTTATTATTATTGGCAGCTGGGCGCAACTGAGAGAGAGAGAGAGAGAGAGAGAGAGAGAGAGAAAACGCGAGTGCGCGCGCGTGTGCGTGCGTGTGTGTGTGTGTGTGTGTGTGTGTGTGTGTGTGTGTGTGTGTGTTTGGGGGAGCAGAAGGAAATACTCCCAGGGAAAACAAACAAACAAAAAACAAAAGAAGCAAATAGCCCTGTCTAATCTCTTCCAACTGGACCTTCATGTAAACAGAATGGGGTGTGGCAAAACTACAGTCCACTGGCCAACTGTATTTTTGTAAATAAAGTTTCTTTGGAACAGAGCTACACCCATTTGTTTATGTATTCTCTACGGCTGCTTTTGTGCCATAATGGCAGAGTTGAGTTAGTTGTGTTAGAGACCATATAGCCCATAAGGCATAAAATATTTATGAAAAAAGTTTCCTGAACCCTGAAATAAACTAACGATATTTTCTAGGGGGAAGAATCCTTTTCTATTGAATGCCCTTCATAGGACATGCTTGGCTATGGATTTATTACAGTAAATAAACCCATACCCTATAAAGTATGGCTCCCTGACAATGGCCACACAATCCATACAACTTTCAGGGGTATTCAATGGAGATGTTTTGTAACTTAAATGGTTCCTATTGTGTGAGGTGATAACCCACAAAACCTCACTTGGAGACCTCATCGATTCAACTCTCTGTTCCTAAATTCTGTTCTATCCTGTTGCTATCTTAATCCTGTGCAAGTATTCATACTATTTTGTTTACTGTAGAGGTAAAGCTGTATGGTTGAAGAATTAAATAAGATCATACCAAGCTTTGTTTTTGATGGATACCAAACTCATCTGTTCTTTTATTTCTTTTCTTTTTTTTTTTTTTTAGAGATGGGGTCTCACTCTTGCTCAGGCTGGCCTTGAACTCCTGAGCTCAATTGATCCTTCCACCCAGAGTGCTAGGATTGTTGTCCTTTTATTTCTATGTGAAGTTATTTAAACACGTACGCTTTGTTAAGTAGTGGATGTTGGTGCTCCACCCAGAGCCCCTTGGATCCTTTTTTCACTTTTTGGGGGTTATCTGCCCTACAGCTTGCTATGCTGAAAAATAGAGAGCTTTAGAAGCACCTGAGAATTTATAGTCCCCAAGACGGTCCTTATCTTATTGACAGATGTGTATAAGAATATGAAGACCCCCTTCCCTGAGGGAGGGATTATTCTGAGGCATAAATTTCATTCCAGAGTTCCTTCGTGTGATCAGGCTAAAGCTACCCTTTGCAGGACTTTGAGAGCTCAACCTTGGTTGACTTCCTCACCTTCCCTGTCCTCCCACGCCCATGCTAGTTGCCTCTGGGAACATTTCCTTAATAATCACTTGCACACAAATCTTTGTCTCAGGACCTGTAGCTGGGGAACAGGAACTTACAACATCTAAGGAGAAGTAGAGAATGATTATGAATTTACCTTTTAAAATTGATGTTGAGATTTGCAGTCATGACAGTTCCCCCAGCTATCATCGCAGACGCACCAACAGTAATATCAATCATGGTTGCAATGGCACCTCCATGAAGGAATCTAGTCACAACAGTAGAGGAGAAATGTTTGCAGAAGTTCTGAAACAGAGAGCTTCTCAAGAGAAATTATCCAAGCATCTTCACACAATTGACTTATGAAAGGTCCATTTAGTTCATATCCAGTGTAGTGAATGTCAAATAATACCCATGTCTCTAAGTTTATTTCATTCATAGTGTATTTTTATTATTTTTATTAATTTAGAGACAGAGTCTTTCTCTGTCACCCAGGCTGGAGTGCAGTAGCACAATCATAGCCTGGGCTTAAATGATCTGCCTGCTTCAGCCTCCCGAGTAGCTGGGACTACAAGTGTGCATCGTCATGCTCAGTTAATTTAAATTTTTTTTTTTTTAGAGATGGGGACTTGCTGTGTTGCCCAGGCTGGTCTCCAACTCCTGGGCTCAAGTGATCCTCCTGCCTTGGCCTCCCAAATTTCTGGGATTACAGGCATAAGGTATCATGTTTGGCCTGTTCATAGCATAATAGTATAGTCTTAAGCATTTGTAATAAAACCAGAACTTAATAGTAATCAGATTGCAAACAAGAAAAAAGCTAAAACATAATTTAGAAAATTTATATTATGTTTTTATTAAACAAACTACACATATTCATTTTTTAGATATTTAAAAATGCAGATAAGCAGAAGAAAAAAGAAAAATAAATGTAAGGCCCATACTACTACCATCTAGTCAGTGACAAGGCACTGTTAACACGTTAATGACACTCCTTCAAATTATACTTTATTGCTATGTCCTACAATAATATATGACATAGGCCCTTTAATATATTAAATATTTAATAAATATTAATGATATAGATATCCTTTAATAATGTATTATAAACATCTTCCCAAGTCTGCATTACCATTTGAATGCCTTCACTATAGTCTATGGACACGTGGGGGCGCTGTAAGATAAAATCTTTTATATCCACATTTCTAGGCTATCCTTCTTACCCAGGCATTCCTTCCAGGTACGGACCTCCTTGAAACAAGCAAACCGTCCTTTTCTCAACCTCATTATAGAACATTGCATATTCAAAGCCCAGGCCCTCCTCAAAGCTCCTGGTGAAGACACGGGTCTGTGTTATTAGATCTTCTTTTGTAAGTTCTGGGTCTGCAGGAAAATGAGGTGAATGGGCACATGAGAAACAAGTGTGATCCCACATCAGTTATTAGTGGCGCAAAAAAAAAAAAAAAGTGTGAGAGAAATACCATGACAGAGCCAAGCACCTGTACTCTGCTAGACTCACGTGTCAACAGATGATTGAATTAAAATGTCAAATGGGTGCAGAACTGAAAAGAATGGGAGGGTCCCAAAGCAACAAGAATACAGGATCTTTGTCTTCGTGGAATTAACAGTCTAACTGGGGACAGAGTAAACACACATGAAATCAGAACAAAGTGCTTACCCACACATGGCAATCAGGGAATACAGTATACAAATGTGAACAGTATGCTGGATAAAACAGTAAGGTATAGACAGAAATCTTTCTTGGAATAAGTGGCTAAATGGGATTTAGAGAAAATGAATACTGTAACAGAAAGGAGAAGGTTTTCCTGGCAGGCATGAGTTTAGCTTGTCAGTTATACTGAATCAGAAACAGGCCAGTTCAACCCAATATACAACTCAATATTCAAATGTGATTGTGACTCTAAGCTCCCAAACTCGGGGTTGGAACCATTAGGGGGTCATGAAATCGAATTAATGGGTTGTAACAAGACATTAAAAAGAAAAAGAATACTTCGCATATATCCTGGATGAGTGCTGTACTTGTTTAGATACAGTTTTCTTCAACTGTGAGCAAGGTGGAGGTACTGGATTGAGTCAAAATGTAGGTCACTTCAAAATAAAGACTGAAAGCTACTGCCGGAAGGATGGGTATATTTGTCCTTTCGTTTCCATTTTAAAATTTAATCCCGCTTACTGTGTGCTTTCTTTCACAGCTCATCATGATTTGCCATATATAAAATTATCTAAGTTTCTTTTATTTCTACCGAATTTAAATTTACAAGTTTGGAAAAAGATATGAGATGAGAAGATCCGGGAGAAGTGAAGGGCAGGGGAGGATGCCTTGCATCCTGAGGCAGGCACTCTGTCTTTTAGACTATGTATGCCCAACAACTGGCACAGATATGCACACAGTATGCGTACTCAAGCAGTTGTTGAAGAAATTATTGACTTAGAAGGCCAGACAGAAAAACATAAAATTGGGGATCGTATTATGGTATAGTGGAAAGAATCTTTGCCTGGGAGTTGGGAAAATTAAAACCTTGGCCCAGCTCTGGCCTAGAACTTGCTCTTTCGCTCTAAGCTTTATTCATACAATGAAGAGATAAACCTAAATGACCTCTAAAATCTCCAAGTCTGACATTCTGGGACTTCAGGATAATGTAAGCATCAAACCTCTCTAATTTTTTACTTAGAATAAGAATTCAAAATTTCTGGTCTAGGCTGGTCCAATGGTAGTGGGTTATCAGAACTTACTAACATTAGCGCCATTAAAATTGGTATACAACCCCCCACTGCTAAATTTGGCTTTAAAAAAATATTTCTGGTCTAGATTACCAAGCTTTGAGGTTATCTGCTGAAAATGAGAAAAACAAAGATGGCGAGACAAGTTTGTTAGAAATGCAGAATCTCAGGCTCTATCCCTGACCTACTGAAGTGGAGCCTGCATTTTAACAAGGTTCTCAGGTGCTTAATATGCATTTGAAAACTTGAAAGGCACTGGTCTTTTAAGACATGAGCTAGCACTTAAGTTAGCAGTGGAGTAAGGTAATGAGATCTGCAATTTTAATCACTCTAACAGTTGAAGAAGGACTTTGAGGAGGATAAGAATGGAGGCAGGAGATGAGTTAGAAGACCATAGTAACAATATAAAACCACAATCACCAGCAGGGTGCAGTGGTTCATGGCGGCTCACACCTATAATCCTACCACTCTGAGAGGCGGAGGTGGGAGGATCACTTGAGGTCAGGAGTTTGAGACTAGCCTGAGCAAGAGCAAAATCCTGTCTCTACTAAAAATAGAAAAAATTAGCCGGGAGTGGTGGCCCAAGTCTGTAGTCCCCGCTACTAGGGAGGGTGAAGCAGGAGGACTGCTTGAGCCCAGGAGTCTGAGGTTGCTGTGAGCTAGGCTGATGCCACGACACTCTAGCCTGGGCAACAGAGTGAGACTCTGTCTCAGAAAAAACAAAAACAAAGACAAAAACACCACAATCACCAAACGTATCTGCTAGGTGGGGCAATTTTCTCCAGCAATGCCTAGAGATGCAAGAAGAGATGGTAAGTGGTTAGATTCACCAAGGACCGGGGTTCTCCTAGGCAAGTGGGCTGGAGAAGTTCAGATAGAAGAAGGCTATGGGACAAGGACTCTACGAACCGAAGATCTTAATGAGATCAAAGAATTCTTTCTGAGAGGTCTTTGAACAAATAAGCTAGAAGGAAAAGGGCTATGGTGAGAAAGCAGGATGTCTACACGTGTGCTTTGGGAGACTGTGCACTTTTTGAAGATGTCAAGGCTCAAGATGTTCATGGGAGTGTGTGTTGGGGCTGGGGAAAGAAAGTTCAGAGGTGCGAGAAAGCAAACATGCCAAGGAGCCACGGTGTGCATGCTGGAGTTGCTGGAACGGTGAGCGGAGCTGGACAGAGGGGAGATGGACACCCAGCTGCTGAAATAATCAACACTGAGGGAGAGCTTGGCGGATGACAGCAACACGGAGGAGAGGAAAAGGTGATAAAGTCAGACAGTACAAACCTCAAAGGAACAGAAGGTTTCTAAGAAGAGGGGGAAGTGATGGTTTGAAGCAAGCGTGGGTAGCAAAGGAGATCTCAAACTCCTCTCAATTCTGAGAGGGCTAAGTTTCAGTCAAGAGTGGGTGGGGGTTGGATGAGGGAATGAGCAGAGCCATATAGGAATGGAACCCTGGAAAACACTGGTATTTAAGGAGCTGGCAGAAGAAGGAGGCAAGATTGGTCTGAGAAGTTTATGCAAACCAAGAGGGTAAAATGTATCAAGGAGGAAGAGACCACCAGGGAGGTCCAGTACAGTTAAGGGCTAACAATGCCCACCGAATTTAGCATGTAGGTCACTAGTGGCTTCAGAGAAGACACTTCAACAGGGCTGTTAGGGTAGAAGACAGATTGCACTGGGCTAAGGACATTCAATTAATTGTGTGATGTGGTTAATAGTTGGAATGGAATTAGCAATAAAAATTAGTAATTCTTTCCCTTCATTTATAAAATAGAACAACTCTTTTCTCTCTAGATATTGGAGATTCTGCAAAGAAATTTAAGAACTCTACCATTTTTTCTTTTTCTTTTTTTTTTGAGTTTAAATTGACATTACTTATATTTTTAATTTTTAAATTGACAATAATAGTACATATTCATAGGGTACATAGTGATGTTTTGATGCATATAATGCATAGTGATCAGATGAAGGTAATTAACATATCTATTATCTTAAACATTTATCATTTCTTTGTGTTGGGAACGTTCAATATCTTCCTTCTATTTATTTGAATATTATCATTAACTGTATCTCACAGTGGCATAGAACATGAGAATTTTTTCCTCCTATCTAGCTGTAATTTTGTATGCTTTAACAAATCTCTCCCTATCCCTTCCTTTACCATCTTTCCTCGATTAGTTTTATTTTTGTTTCATCCATTCCTTCAGCAAATACTAAAGTATCTACCATGAGGAAACTGAGGCACAGAAAGGTAAAGTATTAATAACTTGCCCAAAGTTGCACAGCTTTAAATAGTGGATGGTAATAATAATATATAGTAGTAGTAACAGTAATAACAGTGTTAATAATAGAGGCAATTAGGAGAGAGGAGGGGTAAGGGGTATGTGGGAACTCTCTGTATTTTCTAAACGTTTTTCTATAAAACTAAAACTGCTGAAAGAAAAAAAAAAGAATGTCTTAATTTAAAAAAACAAAAATAAAACCCGGAAGAAGTGTAACGTGTTGTGAGTGTTGGGTGTAGGGTGGGTGCCTTAAGGATGTAGAGTCTTGGAGGCAGGGGATGACCTGCGTTTTCTGAGCGTCTTAGGGTGACATATCCAGACACTGGGATAAACGGCAAGATGAGAGTTGATGACAGCCTCAAGACAGAGGGGTGATGAGGTTGTGGGAGGGTGGAGCTCTCCAGGCCCCTTGTTCACTCCTGCTGTTGGTGATGAGGATGCCAGGTGCCAGGGTGGGGGCGGGGCAGTCCTACTCTTGACAATAGGCTTTATGCTCCCCTACAGTCCGCAAAATCTGTTAAGAGTTCTGGCCTATAAAACTGGGGACTATATAAACTCTCTCCTGCACTATTCTCCTTTCTTTTTCATGAGGTAACTAGTGCTTTAATCTGTCCTTAGTTTTATATTTGACATTTGAGTATTATTCATGGAAAAGTGGCTGTTCCTACCGGAAAGAAACCTTTTGAAGTCTTGAACCCTTTGAATAGATCTGTATTTATATGAAGGCAAACATTTCCAGGAGCCATCTTCACATTTCTTCATGAACTGGTCAAACAGGAGTCTTATGTCCTTGCTCCAGCTGGGATTGGGGATAGAAAAGTCCTCATACACGATTTTCTCAGAAGAAAATGACCTCTAAAAGACAGAAAGAAGAAAAAGAATAACGGGAGGTGCATCCTATTTCATAATACATTCTCCCACTTTCTAAGACTACCTCGCTGCTTTTGTTCTCCCCAGAAGACTGCCGTTTCAAAATGGAAGGGAATTTCAGGGATCACCTGGTCCATTCTCCTTAGAAATGGGAGACTCAGAGAGGCTTGCCCAATGTCCCCAGCTAGCTAATGGCAGAGCTAGCAGTAAGCCCAGGTCTGCTGATTCCAGTCTTTTTTTCAGACCTTAATCAAGCATAGGTGAGCCAGCACACTGGAGATAAAGAGAGATGAATGACAGATACAACCTTCCATGTAAAAAGTGCTATATCAGTGGGAAATGTACAGGAAGCTAGAGGACAAGGGAAAGGTATTCCTCTGTGATTTGGGGGCAGGGAGCAGAGATGTAACTGGTCCCCCATTGAACGAACTCCAATGACCCCTATATAATCCTCTCCCTTGACTACTCTTGACCTTTTGAGTCATCTCCCAGAAATGGTGGATCTTCTGCAAGAGGAAGGAACTGAGATTCTGAAGGCCCCTGGGCAGACTCACCACCTCCCATGCCCTGCCCCAGGGCACGTGGCCCCTCCTTTAAAAGCCCATGATCTCCTTTGGTCTGTGAGATAGATTTGAGGCAGCTTCTCCCGTCTCCCAACAAGACACCTGTCATATTAAAAAACTCCTTTCTCCCCTGGCAATCCTCATTGTCTCGATAATTGGATCTTTGTGCAACAAGCAACTGGACCTAGACAGAAACTCCGTAGTGGTTTTAACAACAGGCAAAGGAATACTGTGTGCAAAAGCACAGGCATAAAACAGTTTTGAGGGGCCTTATTAAAAGCATATGAAGTAGGCACTAATTACTTTCCCCATTTAACAGATGATGAAATTAAGAGCAAAAAGAAGCTTGGCATTGTTACGGTGCAAGGGGAGGAGCAGATGCTGCAGAGATGCACGCAAAACCTCAGTAGTAAGCTAACTGGTTGGAATTGTACCTGCAGTGCTCTCTGAGGGATTTTAAACAGGGGAGTGACATGACCAGATCTGGCCATAATATGAAAGATTGGAATCAGAAGTCCCGATCTGGAGGCTATTAGGGTAACCCAGGTGAGAAATTATGACAACATGAAGCAGAACTTGGTGACTACTTAGATAAAGAGAGTGAAGGAAAAGGAGAAATGCAAGGGCCAATCCCAGGTTTCAGAATCATACAATGGGGTGAATGACACAGCCAATAACCAAGAAAGAGAATGTAAGAGAAAGAGAAGGAGAAGGTTCAAGGGACAAGTGATTGCTGTCATAGTAACCACAGCTTCCAGCCATGCTATTCCTCTGCAGCACCGAGCACTGCTAGTACTTTAGTGTCTAGGCAAGAACCAGAATGTTCAGGGGCCCTGGAGCACCTAGGAGACAAAGTGTGACCTGCTATGGAGCAGGAGAAAGCAAATGCCCACAGGCACCAGAAAGGAAAATTGGTTCTTTTTGTCAGAGGAGGTAGTCAGTTAGGGATGAGCAAGGGGGAAGGGAACATAAAGGTTAGTCAACTGGCTGGAACAGCCCTTTGAAAAACAGACCTGAGGAGAAAAGAGCTGTTAATTTCGCAGGGTTGCACAGGTACAAAGCGACCTTTCTCCCATTACATAAAAGAACAGAATGAACACTGACCCTGTCCCCACAGTCTTCTTTGACTTCAACAAATAAAAACAACAACTGCCTGGGGTGTGGCACAGTTGATCCTTTGGAGCCTGCCCACTCTTTCTTGAGAGGGTACTTTTACTTCTGCATAAGCCTCTCCTAAGCTTGTCTGCTTTCACTCAATAAACTTGCCACTATCACTTGGTTATGTGCGTCCCAAAATTCCTTTCTGCGCCATTAGCAAGAACCCTTGCGCCTGTGACATTTTGACTGCTGCAGAAATCTTGGAATATTTAGGATCATAGCAGCTATTAACTCCACGGCATTCTAATTCCAGCTACCCTCATCAATTCACTGAGATTTAATGTACCTATAGTACTTGGACTTCACCATGAAATCAAAATAGGGAGGTTTACTATGACGGAAGAAACAGCCTTCCCCTGACACACTATAGAAGTAAAAACTTCCTGGCTGAACAAAAGGAAGTCCTGACTTTGAAGTACCAGAGGGTTGGGGAAACATGAGCAGGGTTGAGACCATTCTGCCCTTAGCCCAAGATTTGTAACTTTCTTTTTTTCTATGGTTTTTTTGATTGGCTCATCTCAGAAGCCAGCTCTGAAAATTTTTTTTGTTTTGTTTTTTTTTTTTTGAGACAGAGTCTCACTCTCTTGCCTGGGGCGAGTGCCGTGGCATCAGCCTAGCTCACAGCAACCTCAAACTCCTGGGCTCCAGCAATCCTACTGTCTCAGCCTCCCAAGTAGCTGCGATTACAAGCATGAGCCACCATGCCCGGCTAATTTTTTATATATTTTTAGCTGTCCAATTAATTTCTTTCTATTTTTGGTAGAGACGGGGTCTCGCTCTTGCTCAGGCTGGTCTCGAACTCCTGAGCTCAGAACGATCCGCCCACCTCAGTCTCCCAGAGTGCTAGGATTACAGGCGTGAGCCACCGCGCCCGGCCGACATCATGTCTTATATTGGTAATTAGCACCTTTTTTTCCCCTTCCTGATTTGTCTGGCTGGTGATTCGTCATTCTTATTAGATATCATGCGGTAGGTCTTACTGATTTTTTTTTTAAATCTGACTATCTACACGTTTTGTAAACACAGTTTGTAAGCTTTTATTCTTTTATAATTTTTAAGATGTGTTTTATGGCCTAGAATGTGATCTTTGTATGTCCATGTGAGCTTGAGAAGAATATGCATTCTGCTATTGTTGAATGGAGTGTTGTGTAAATGTCTGTTAGAGTGTATTGGCTGATGGTGTTGTTGAGTTCCTGTCTATTGCTTATTTGTTTTAAGTAATTCTTCAATTGAGGATAGAGAGTTGTTCAAGTCATCAACTGCAATTATCAATTTCTGTTTCTCTTCTTGCACTTCTATCCATTTTTTGCTTTCAAGTTTTAAGACCTACCTTCCTTCCTTTCTTCTTCCCTTCCTCCCTTCCTCCCTTCCTCTCTTTCTTCCTTTCTTCCTCCCTTCCTTCTTTTCTTCCTTCCTTCTTCACATCAGGAAAGTATTTTTGAAGAATTGATGTTTTATCATTAGACAATTTCTCTCTTTCTTCCTGGTAATTTTTGGATTTACCTGATATTACTGTTGTTATTCCTTTTCTAAAAAAATTAATGTTTAGACCATATGTCTTATTTCATTATTATAGTTTTAACTTTTTAACCTAACTATGCTATATCTTTGTGTTTGATATGAGCTTCTTAAAGATAGTAAATAGTTGGATCATATTTTTATAAGTAAATATGTTTTTTAAAAATACCATATTCATTTTTTATTAAAATAACACTGTTCTCAATTTTGCTCACAATTAGAACCCTTAAATGTTTTTGATGCATGAATTTTAATTTTCATTTTATTTTTAAAATTTTTTATTGAAATTGTATATATTTAAGGTACACACTGTGATGTTTTGATTCACGTATACATAGTGAACTGATTAGTACAGTCAAGCTAATTAAGATATCTATCTCTTGTGTGTTAAAACTGTTTTTCAGAATAAAGTTGTTTTCATAACCAAAAACATATTAATCTCTTCACATAGGTATGATTTTTTTTGCAATGAGAACACTTAAGATATACATACGCTTAGCAAAATTCAAGTAAACAATACAGTATTATTAACTACAATCTCCATGCTCTACATTAGATTTCTAATACGGTCGTCCTATGTAATTGAAACTTTGTTCATCTTGACACACATCTGTCTATTTCCTCCAACTCTCCCAACCCCTCATAATCACAATTCCACTCTCTGCTTTTATGAGTTTGACTGTTTTAGATTCCACATTTAAGTCAGGACATGGAATATTTGTCTTTCTGTGTCTGCCTTACATCATTTAGCATCATTTCCTCCAGATTCATCTATGTTGTCATAAATGGCAGGGTTTCCTTCTTTTCTTTTCTAAGACTGATATATATAGATATGCACACACATATACACATACAAATACATATATATCATAATTTCTTTATCAATTTATCTATCAATGAACACTTAGATTGTTTTTGTATTTTGGCCATTGTGAATAATGTTGCAATGACCATGGGGTGCAGGTATCTTTTTAAGATACTGATTTCATGTAATTTCATTTCATTTGGATACCCAGAAGAGGGATTGCCAGATCATATGGTAGTTCTATTTTTAATTAATTGAGGAAACTCCATACTATTTCTTATAATAGTTGTACCAATTTACATTCCCACTAATAGTGTACAAGGGTTCCGTTTTCTCCACATTCTCACCAACACTTGTTATTGCTTATCTTTTTGCTAACTGCCATATAAAATAATATCTCATTATAGTTTTATGTTTTTATGTTTTATGTTTTTCCTTGATGTTGAACACCCTTTCACATATCTATTGTCATCTGTATGTCTTCTTTGAATAAAGCTATTCGAGTCCTTTGCCTATTTTTTAATTGAGTTATTTCTGGTTTTGCTGTTGCATTATCTGAGTTCCTTATATATTTTGGATATTAACCCCCTTATTGGGTTTGGAAATATTTTCTCCCATTCTTTAGTTTGCCTTTGTGTTTTATTTAATGTTTCCTTTGCAGTGTAGAAGCTTGTTTAGTTTGATGCAATCTCAGTTGTTTGTTTTTGCTTTTATTGCCTGTGCTTTTGTTATCATATCCAGAAAATTATCTCCACACTAATGTCAAGGAGCTTATTCACTGTGTTTTCTTCCTAGAGTTTTAAAGCTTCAGGTCTTATATTTAAGTCTTTAATTCATTTTGAGGTGATTTTTGTATATGCCATAAGATTCAATTTCATTGTTTTGCTTGTGGGTATCTAGTTTTTTTCAACACCAGTTATTGAAGTGATTATCCTATCCCCATTATGTATTATTGATGCCCTCATCAATATTAGTTGTTGTCTGTTTCTGGATTTTCTATTCTGTTCCGTTGTTCTATGTAGCTGTTTTTATGCCAATACCATGTTCTTTGATTATTACAGCTTTATAGTATAATTTGAAAGCAGGAAGAGTGAAGATATAAACATGTTTTTCAAATGAATATATTTAGACCATTTTCATTTAATGTAATTATTGTATATTAGGAATTATTTCACCTTTTTTTATTCATTTCTGTATGTTCCATCTGTTTTACTAAAGCACTTTTGTGATGGTTGTTTTAAAATCCTTGTCAGATTTTAAATTGTCAAATTTCAACATCTGAGTTATCTCATTGTTAACATCTGTTGATTATCTTCCCTTATTCAAGATGTGATTTTCCTGGTTCTTTGCATGATGAGTGATTTCAATCGCATCCTGTTTGGGGAATTATATTACAAGACTCCACATCTTCCTTAGCTATTCTATTTGAGGGGACAGCCACCTTGTTTAAGTTTAATGCACAAGTCCTGGCTGCTTTGGTGGGCTGTGGTTCCAAAGACAATTTAGATTTAGAGCTATTGCAGTGCTATTCTGATCTGCTTTTTTCGTGTGATGACAGGAGGCTATGCTGTGAATGCAGAGGTTGTTCTACACTGCAGTGCAGTTCTCAAACCACGGGGTGCATTGATTCTAGTCAACATCACAGGTCAATAAAGATCTGCCCAGGACTTCTTATGCAGGTTTAAAGAATCATTTTCTCTAGTTCTCTCCCTTCTGAGATCCTACCTCTGATGCCTACTTGGATGAGGCTGGCTGCAACTTTCCATCACTGGGCTGTAATTGGAAGTCTAGAGTCCCTGTAGTCTCCATTGAAACCACACCAGAGGGTTTAGGAGAATGCTGTCACTGCATGCCAGCCCTCCCCATTGACACCACGGTGGATGGAGTGGTCGTCTTCTGAGGTGTTTGTTTCTAAAGTCCTGAAATTCACATCCAGTCCAACTTTGTATTCCATCTTTTGTAATCCTCTTACTATTGTCTGTTGTATTATTAACATGTCCTTAGTTAGGAGGAACAGAAAGAAACAAATTTACACCGCTTTCCATGACAATAGATTTTTAAAAAATCCAGAATACCTATTAATATCTTAAGGAATTGCATGTCTATAGAAGTTAGTTGTGAAATGCTACTGAATTATTTATATAGAAATAAAGGAAATTATTAGTTTTTTATGCCCATTACTCCCCACCTCTATCTACCTGTATCCACTTTTAAGCATAAAGCAGAATGAAGTAGAATATACCATTGCACAGATGTAGTCTTCAATTTAAGAGCCATCATTAAGTTACTGCAGAAATTCAGGCAAATTATTTAACTTCTCATTCTCAATTTTTATATTTCCAAAAGGAAAATGAAATATTGTATGTACTCCCCAACATCTTCTTCATCTCTTATACTCATTCTCAACCAATCAGGATACCTACATCCCATTTGCTTTAGCAATGTTGTAAATATAATTTAGTCCAATAAAACATGACAAGAGGGATACACAAGGCTTCTGGGAATGAAAGACCAAGTTCTTCCAGCTGGGTGTGATCAAGGAACATATTAACACAGTTATTTCTTTAAACCAGTGTGCAATCATGAGGTGAATCAGACTTAGGAGGAATCTTATACTATTTAAAGAACAAAAATAGAAAAATCATGGACCATTAAGTACATTAAGGAAGTATTGAATCAAATAGGCTTGAAACGTGCCCTTTTTCTGGACATCTTCAAATGTGATATACTACTTTTTTTAAAAAGCTACTTAAGCCAATGGGAGTTGAGTTGTATAATTTGCAATGTCTTAACTAATGTGGAGAATAATTCTGACTTAATGAATGGTGAAAATTAAGTGAAATAATAAATATTGAGTACATAGCACAATTTCAGGCACGTAGAAGGAGTTCAGAAAATGGAATTGATTACTTTAGATTTTTGGAGGTTAAGATTGGAATTAGGAAGATTAATCTCATATAGAGCATGGTGATTCAAGTTTTTGTAGACTGTGTATTTTACTAGTAATAGGCATTTCCCCTTCTTTGCACTATAAGTTAATTTGCTTTGGGTATTGGCCATGAAATATGTAGCTTTAAACCAGTGGAGACAGAGGCGTTTCTATTTCCATGGTTACATTTCAAACTATTTTTTGTTGGGGTTCACTGAAGGCCTCCTGGTTTAGAATTTCTTAATTGAGGATCGTTACTTATCCATTAGTTTTATTTTAAAAACGGCATTTAGTCATCCAGTCATTGTTACTTTCAGATTTGATGCTATTAAGAAATGATGGTGTCTTAAGAAAGACTTAAGATATTAAAAAACATATTAATAGACCAGGATGTGCCAAAAATACTTAAAAATGTAAATATCTAGATTCTCACAAATACTTTGTTTTTACACACAAAGTACACTCCTCACTATTAATATTGATGCTTTACCAGTTTTAGACCAACATAAACTCATCAATATTGTGGAAATGTCATGTAACATATCCATGACTTTCTTACAGATCTTTACTATGATTAGATATTAAAACAATGGCTGGGTTCAGAGATGTAGCTGATTTTGCATTGAGCCGAGATTGTCAAAGTTACCACAATCATTGGTCCTAGAATTTTTGAAACATTTTAATCCAGGATTTAAATTTCCTGAGTACAACATATCAATGTCTATAGTAACATCAAACATATTACCAGTACATTTACACATTTATATAAGCAACTCCAAGGCTTAATTGGTACTTTTTTAGTAATTTGATTTCCTATGGGGAAAACTACTTCTAGAAGAGGAGAGTATTATGTTTAAAAAAATTACTTAATGTAGAGGCAAACATGAAAATTACCAGTGTTTAAAATTATGCATTCATTTTGTTGCATAGCCCTCATTTTATTCAAATCATTTCTACATCAGCAACACTGTGGGCTAGAACCGATTGTCCTGGGTGTCATTGTAAGGTTACATAAAGGTGTTTAAATTTGGAGATATATGACTACTAAAAGTGTAGGGGTGAATATTATCTTATTATATCATTAATGTTCTCAGTTTAATATAATATTTCCTATTTGGATGTGAGCAATTCTATTAAAATAGTTTTTCGGACTCCTAGAAGTATAAATTTAGTAAAAAAAAATCCTATCTTCAAGAATGCAGGTGTTATATCATATGAAGAACATCTGCTGAACCAGCTGTTGTCACCATTTAAGTTCAATCTGTTGCCAAGAAGCATTTTCCCCCAATCGTTTTATTTGTTCATTTGGGGAGAATGATCTGGGACTGAGTGCCAAGGCTAGATGTGATTATTACAGAAAGAGTGATTTGGTGGGCCTCAAGTGGGCCGTCATGTCTTTGCAAATCGAATGGTCTGAATCGCTGCCAGGACATATTGGAGTGTAGTTGATAGATACACTGAATGGCACTGTTAACAGTGACGGTGAAATATTTCGCTTTAGTGAAGGTGAACGTGAACTCTGCACTGGAACCTGCTGTACGTGTAGTCATTTAACCAGAACAAAGTACCTGTTACACACTGGGCTCAGGTAATGGAGCCAAGAGTCTGCCCTATGCAGTCAAAATGAATTGCAGGCTGAGCACGAAACTCAGTTAATTTTGGCGGTGTAAAGAAACACCCACATTATCTAGGTCAGCTGTCTACATTTTCTTTTCCTGGATGATTACTAAACTCTTAACTTTGTAAACCGCAGAAAAGATTCAAGATATGAGTTTGATTTAGTTGTAAAGATATAAATAGACATTCAAATATCAATGAGAATTACCTCCAATTATTCAGCATGAGAATGAGATCAGAAACATAGAATTATTTCTCTTGTATTTTGCCTCACAAATATATCTCTAATTAGAAGAATGCAGTGATTTGTATCTATTTCTTGTACATTTGCCCCAGGCAATCACAAATCTCTGAATTGACCTGTCCGTCAGGAGAAAAGAGAGCGAGACTAGATGTTAAATGTACCATGTTCAATTTCCTAAACTGTGATACAAGCAAAATTTCACCAAGGAGAAAAATAACAAAAAAAAAAAAATAGATTTTTACAAATACTCTTACATTGTGTTAGGGAGAAAAGAAATCACAGGATAAAATGGCCTGTGTGTCCATGATGTTACAGAAATGTCCAATTATTCATTTTTTTTAGTGGGGGAGGAATTTAACCCTTTTATTTACTTATTTATTTTTTATTTCAGAATGTTACAGGGGGATAAACACTTTGGTTACATATATTGCCTTTGTACTGCCGAGTCAGAGCTACAAGCACGCCCATCCCCCAGACAGTGCACACTGCACCCATTAGGTGTGAATTTAAAAACATTTACATTGGTACATTATTAAGTTAAATGCCTTCCTTTTTAACATGAAGAAAATACATTTCATACTACTGAGACTTTGTCTCTTAGACATCTCAGAGGTATAGGTTTGCTCTGGCATTATATCAATTTCTCTGAAAAAGTTAGAAACACTGCAGTATTACTGAATAGTGATACCCGGACATTCTATGAGGAAACCCAAATTCATTTATACTGGGTTTCAGCTGGGGCAGATAGCGACTTTGCTTAGTAACTGTTCAAAAATGAAATGATTTGATTAAAAATCTTGATAAAATTGTTGATAATATACAATATTTATATGCTCAAAGAAAGTGATCCCATTAGGGAGGCAGTCCCTAATTCCTTGGGATCAGGCCTATACTCCTCTTCATTTATAAGAATCATCACTTTACCATATTCTGCTTTTCCTGGGTGCTGCTCTTTCAGTCCGTACTTCCAACGACAATACCTCCTTCCTGCCCTCCTCTTCTACACCTTTAAATCATGAAGCGGCCCTCACTGCAATCAACACATGAAAACCTCAGGCTTTCACTTCTGCTGAGGTCAGATAAAGAATGTTTTTAGATATCACACTCAGGAGTTTGGAATTTACTTTTATGTGAAGGGGAACAATAAACGATTTTTGACCAAAGGTTAAGTAGAGAAATTACATGTTCAGATTTAATTATGTCATTAATAAAAAAGAAATCCCCATTTTTCATATGCAAAAGCTGCCACAGAAAATACCACATATTTGTCAAGTTAGCTGCTAGAATCTTGCTAAAGCATGTGAAAGCTGTACTATGCGAAGGCAGGAAGACTCTGTAATAAGAGCCAGTTATCGTAAAGAATGATGGAGAAAGGGAATAGAAAGAGGATGCAGCACACGTAAGATAAAAAGGAGTCAATATAAGAGACGTACCGACTATGGCTTAGCTCATGATTGAGGAACTCTCTAAAGCACATTAAAGGGAAGGAAAAGAGAAAAAAAAAATCAATTCCATGAAAAGACATGAAGAACCTGAAATGCATATTAGTAAGTGAAAGAAACTAATTCAAAAAGGTGACAGACTGTATGATTCCAACCATACGACATTTCAGAAAAGGAAATGGAGACAGTAAAACGACTGGTGGTAACCAGGGATTAGGGGGAGGGAAGAATTAATTACAGAGCACAGAGGATTTTTAAGGCAGTGAAAATTCCGTGTATGATACCATAGTGGTGGATTCATGCCATTATACATTTTTCAAAATCCATAGAATATACAACATTAAGAGTGAACCCTAATGTAAACTGTAGAATTTGGGTGATAATGTTGTGTCAGCATAGGTTCATCAATTGAATTGTAACACGTGTACCAGTCTAGTGGGGCGTGTTGGCAATGAGGGAGGCTGTGCCCACGTTGGGGCAGTGGGTACATGAAATCTCTCTGTATCTTCACTCAATTTTGCTATGAACCTAAAACTGCTCTAAAAAATAAAGTCTATTAAAACAAAAAAGAGGATGCAGAGAAGCATTGGCAAACTATGCCTTGTCAAGTGCTTCAACTTGCCAAAAGAGTTCTCTGACCTGGTGAGATGGAAAGATGGGAAGTGGAATGAGGCTGGAGAAGGTTCTGTGAACTATTCTACTTTATCTGCCCCCTCCGCCGAGCACGGAGTTTGACTTCTCCAAGAAAAAGGCCGGAGCATTGCAGAATATTTAGTCTTGACTTGCGAGAAGCAGTGACTTGAGTGCTGCAGTGATACTTTAAGGCACTTTGATAGAGTCAATTATTGTGGCTCTCACCTGCTGAGAGCCCAGGATGATCAGGGTGTGGGAGCAGGTAACTGGATAGGAACAAACTCGCATCGACTTCAGCAGCAGAGTGCATGGGTACTTTGGCATAGGCCTGGGAGGTTTTTAGGTTATGTTAATGCAGTCATACAAAAAGTAGGTCAATCACACAATGTTCCTATATCCCAGGAATTATTTCTAT
>CAUYSK010049565.1:0-198545 GCA_963575035.1 Avahi laniger
CATCCTTCCTAACTCATTCTACGAAGCCAATATCACCTTGATACCAAAGCCAGGAAAGGAGACAACAAAAAAAGAAAACTACAGACCAATATCCCTCATGAATATAGATGCAAAAATCCTCAACAAAATTTTAGCAAATAGGATTCAGCAGCACATCAAAAAAATAATTCGCCATGACCAGGTGGGCTTTATTCCAGGGATGAAAGGCTGGTTTAACATAAGCAAATCTATAAATGCAATTCGCCACATAAATAAAAGCAAGAACAAAGACCATATGATTCTTTTGATAGATGCAGAAAAAGCATTTAACAGTACCTTTTTAGAAGTTTTGTTTTTCTTCCAATATCATCCCTATTTCTTTTGAGTTCCTTTATTTGTTTGTTTATTTCTTGTAGTCTTTGTGTTATGTTGGAGACTTGATTCAAGTTTCTTACTGAAGATTCTCGGACACACATTCCTATTTAAGAGCGTAACACTAAATTTGTGTGTATGTGTGTGGTTTATCAGATGATTAGTTTTACTATAGGGTAAACAGGTAGGGACTCAGTCAGTGCTGTGCTGATAAATGGTTACACGGGGAGTTAGGAAGGAGGCAAAAATAAATTCATATATTCATATAACTCTTTTTAACCAGAATTCATGTTTAAACATTTTATATTTGCATTACGTATATGTGTGTGTGTGTGTGTGTGTATACATATTATTTTATTTTATTTTTTTAGAGGCAAAGTCTCACTCTGTTGCCCAGGCTGAAGTGTAGTGGTGTGATTATAGCTCACTGCAGCCTTGAACTCCTGGGCTTCAGCAGTCCTCCCACCTCAGCCTCCCCAGGAGCTGGGACTACAGGCACATGCCATCATTTCCAGCTAATTTCTTATTTTGTTGTAGAGATGGAGATCTTCCTATGTTGCTTAGGCTGGCCTCAAACTCCTAACCTCTCAAGCAATCCTCCCTCCTCAGCCTCCCAAAGTTCTGGGATTACAGGTGTGAACCACTGTGTCCACTGCTTTATATATTTTTAGATGACCTATAGCAACTTCAAAAATCTAACATTTAAAAATAACTATACTTTTGAATTTTTTTTATCATTGCTTTAAATCACATGAGTAGAATACACTAATTTAAACTCGAAGTGAAAGAAATATTGAACATAATGAAACTTTGGACTATTTTCAATTTTTCACTATTATGTTTTATGAATGTTTTTGTATAAGTCTTTGTATGGAAATATGATTTTATTTCTCTTGGGTGGAATGCTGGATCTTATTATAAGTTTATGTTTAACAATTTAAGAAATTGCCAAACTGTTTTTCAAAGGGAATTTTACATTCTCAATAGCAATGAATGAGGATTCTGGCTTCTACACATTCTTGCCAATATTTGCTATTGTCTGTCTTCCTCATTGCAGTCTTTCCAGCATGTGTGTAATGGGATCTCATAGTGTTAATGTGCGCGGACATTCAGTCCATTGCAGAAATATAATGGTATATATAATGATATAATATATAATAATATAATATATGAAATATAATGATATAACAGCAGACTTTTATACACATTTCTGTCTTTGGCAGGTTAAATAAACTGTGGCAATAAAAAAAATAGGGAATCTAAAGTAAGTAATTGATAATGTTAATCTAATAAGCATGTATGACTTATGACTAATGACTAACCATATTGACATCTTTTCATGAGCTTGTTGGTCATTTTTATATCTTCTTTGGTAAAATGTCCATATATTTTGCCCATTAAAAATTGTTAGTTTTTCTGTTATTGAATTTTTATGGTTATTTATAGATTATTAATAGTTCTTTACTAGATATGTTATTTGTAAATACACTTTCTCTCAGTGTTATGCTTTCATTTTCTTTTTTTTTTTTTTTTTTTTTGAGACAAAGTCTCACTGTGTTACCTGGGCTAGAGTGCCGTGGCGTCAGCCTAGCTCACAGCAACCTCAGACTCCTGGGATCAAGCAATCCTTCTGCCTCATTCTCCCGAGTAGCTGGGACTACAGGCATACACCACCATGCCCAGCTAATTTTTTCTATATATTTTTAGTTGTCCGATTAATTTCTTTCTATTTTAGTAAAGACGGGGTCTTGCTCTTGCTCAGGCTGGTTTCGAACTCCTGAGCTCAAACAATCCGCCCGCCTCGGCCTCCCAGAGTGCTAGGACTACAGGCGTGAGCCACCGTGCCTGGCCTTCATTTTCTTAATGATGTCTTTTTATGTGTAAATTTTTAAACTTTTGATGAAGTAGCTCTTACTAAACTTTTTATTAATGGATCAGGCTTTTGGTGTCGTGTCTAAGAACTGCTTGCTTAACCTAAAGTCATAAAATTTTCTTCTATGTGTTCTCTAGAAATTTCATAGGTTAAGCTCTTATATTTATATGTATCATTCATTTTGAGTTAATTTTCAATTAATATTTTTGTATATGCATGTTCAATTGTCTTTGTAGTAGTTTTTGAAATGACTGTCCTTTCCTCTTTGAGTTTTCTATGCACTTTTGTTAAAATCAAATGAATATTAATATAAAGCTCATAGAGTATGTAAATAATAATAAAATATATGATTGTAATTACTATTTTCTTTTTGAACTTAGAGTTTTCAAAAGAGTGTGTCAAAATTTGAAATTGTTGGACTGTTTCTTCTCAACTTCTTAAAATTTCTTCTAGCTTTCCAATTGTCATTGGAAATATAGTTTATATTATGTCTATATCCTGTAATTTATGAAGGTTTTCATGAGCATAATATATGATCAAGTTATAAAGAATTTAAATGGAAGTCATATTTCTATTTATCAGATTACAGAATTGGATACATGCTTATTAGATTAACATTATTAATTACTTAATTTAGATTCCCTATATTTTGATTGCTAAAGTTTATGTAACCTGCCAAAGATAGAAATGTGTATAAAAACCTGCTATTACTGTTATTATTTCTGCTATGACTGAATGTTTGTGTCTTCCCTGAAATTAATGTGCTGAAGCCCTGTCTCCCAATGTGATGATATTTGACGCTAAGACAGATTCATCCAGTTTCTCTTTGCATTTCCAACAAATTTGCCTTCATTTATTTAATGTTAAGTGATTTGACAGACATAGTTTTATAAAATTTGTATTTTATTTTGGATCACGTATTTGAAATTTTTAAAGTAATCCTCTAGTCTTATATACTGCCTTTAGTTTATTGAATTATACCAGATATTATCTTTCAATCCTCTTTTTAAATTAAATTGATGCTTTTGTGTGATTATATGCATTTGACATAAAATTTCATATCTTTCCTTTTATTTTCTTTTAGGATTATGTCTTATACATTTTATACTGTTCTTTTTCTCTAACCCAATTTGTAAGATGTTAATAAACTTTTTAACAATTTCATTGAGATATATTTGGCAAAAAATCATTTGTATACGACTAACTGCACATGGTAAAATGTGCAATTTGATAAGTGTTCACGTATGTAGATATCTTCAATCCATTAGCGAAATCGAGGAATAAACAGATCAAGTACCTCCAAAGTGTTCTCATGACTCTTTGTAATCCCTCCTACCTCTCCCTGCTCTTTATTCCCAGGCAACCAATGACCTGCTTTCTATAACTTTCTGTTAGTTTGTATTTTCTAGAATTTCATAAAAATAAATTCATACAATATACATTTATTTTTGTCTAGCTTCTTTCACTTACCATAATTATTCTGAGAATAGCAGGTGTTGCAGCATTTATAAATAATTCCAGGTTTTAATGTGTATATCTGTTCCCATGTTATTGAACATTTAGGTTATGTACTGATCTTTGTACATGGATACAGGCTTTCATTTTCTTATGTAAACATCTAGAAATGGAATGGTTGGATCATATGGTAGATGTATGTTTAATGTTTAAAAATGATCAAACTGCTTTTCACAGTGGTTGTACAATTTTACACTCTCATCATTATGTATGAGAGTTCCAGTTCCTTCACATTCTCACTAATGCTTGGTATGGTTGGTCTTTTCATCTTAGCCATCTGACAGGTATCCAGTAGTATCTCATTGTGTTAAATTTCCTTAATGACTATGTTGAGCATCTTTTCATGTGCATGTTTGCCATATACCATTTTTTGTATTCAAAAGTTTTGTTTATTTTAAATTGAGTTGTTTGTTTTCTTATTATGGAGTTTTGAGAGTTCTTTATATATTCTAGGCATAATTTTTGGTTTTGTATTTTTTTTAATTTTTGGCTGGATATAGTTTTATTATCAGATATTTCTTTACAAATATAATCTCCCAATCATCAACTTGTGTATATATTCTATTAACTGTCCTTCAAAGAATAGAAGAGGTTTTAATTTTCATTAAGTTCAATTTATGAATTTATTATATTAAGGATTTTGCTCTCAGTGTCTTATCTAAGAAAATTCCATCTAACCCAAGATAACAAAGTTCCCTCCTATTTTCTTCCACAATTCTTAGATATTTAAATTTTACAATTAGATTTATAATCCTGTTTGCATTAAGTTTTGCATATGGTATGAAGTATGAATCAAAGTTATTTTTGCATGCGGAGATCCAATTGTTCCAGCAATATTTGATAAAAAGATCCATTCTCCACTGAATTGAAGTTGCACCTTTGCTAAAAACCATTTGTACATAAATGAGTAGGTATATTTCTCCACTTTTTATTCTTTGCCATCGATCTATTTGTTTATCTTTGTGCCAATATCACACTGTAGCATTATAATTTAAAATCAGGTAATATGAGCCCGTCAACATTTTTTCTTCTTTTTGAAAGTGCATTGGCTATTTTAGGTGTTTCTGCTCCCATATGAATTTTAGAATCAGATGTTCCTTTCTACAAAAGAGCCTGTAGGGATTTTTATTGAAATTACATTAAATTTTAAAATCAGTTTGGGGAGAACTGGCATCTTAACAATGTTGAGTCTTTTGATCAATGACTATGGTATATTTCTTTATTTATTTGGGTCTTCTTTAACTTTTCTCAGCATTTTTTTTTTTTTTTAGATTTTAGTGTCCACATCTTGCACAGCTTTATTAGATTTATCCCTAAGCATTCATGTTTTTTATTATTGTCAGTGGTAATTTTAAACTTAAATTTCTAATTTTTAATTACTATGAGGTGTCCCAAAAATCTCCATTCAAAGAAAAAATTTTGTAAAATTTTATAATGAATATTTTGCAAATAAAGTTACAATTAGCTACAATTTCCCATTTTCCCTATGTATGACAACTTTTGGGATGCTCTGTAGTATATTGATTCTTGGATCCTGCAAACTTGCTAAACTCACTTATTAGGTCTGGAAGCTTTTTTGCAGATTCTGTTGGGTTTTCTGCATAGACAATGATACTGTTTGTCAATAAAGGCAGCTCTACTTCTGTTCCAATTGAGATGCATTTCATTTCTTTTCTTTTCTCTTTTTTTCTTTTTTCTTTTTTTTTTTTTTTTTGGCTGATTCCAATGGCTAAGAACATTAGGACAATGTTGAAAAGAAGTGGTGAGAGTAGACATCTTTGTCTTGTTCTTCATCTCATGAAAAAATTATTCAGTTCTTCACCATTAAATATATGGTTAATTGTAAGATTTTAATCAATTTGAGAAAGTTCTCCCTATTCTTAGTTTTTTGAGAGTTTTTATGAATGGAGGTTGGATTTCTTCAAATGTTTTTTCTGCATCTATTGAGAAGATCATGTTTTTCCTTTCCTTATTTTTAATATTGTGAATTATATTGATTGATAGATTTTCAAGTGTAAACTCAATTTTGCATCCTACAGATAAACCCTAGTTGATCATGATGTATTATCCTTTTGATATATTTTTGTATTTGATTTGTCAAATTTCAAAATTGAATTTCATTCAAACTTTTGCAAATATGTTGATGAAGAATATGGTTCTATAGTTATTTTTTCTTGTAATGTCTATTCTGGTTTTGGAATCAGGGTAATGCTGGTCTCCCATAGTGAGTTGGGAAGTATTTCCTCCTCTTCAGTTTTCTAGAAGAGATTATGTTGATCTCATAAGACTTCTTTAAATATTTAGTAGAATTTACTAGTGAGGCTCTCTTAGCCTAGAATTTTCTTCATGGAAATATTTTAAACAAAAAAAAAATGATTTCTTTAGATATGGAGCTATTCAGATTATCCATTTCTTCTTGAGTGAGCTGTAGTATTAACAGTTTTTATCTCTCAAGAGATTGGTCCATTTCACCTAAATTGTTGAACTTATAAGCATTAGGTTCTTCATGCTTTTTCCTTATAAGCCTTCTTATATCTGTAGAATCTCAAGGGATGTCGCATGTATCATTCTTGATACTGATAATTTGTTCTCTCTTCTCTGTCTCTTTACCTCTGTTCCCCTGACCAGTCTGGCTAGAAATTTATCAATTTTATTGATATCAAAGAGTCATCTTTGGTTTCATTTATTTTCTCTAGCACTTTTTCTAATTAATTCATTTCTACTCTGATCCTTAATATTTCCTTTATACTGCTTATTTTAGAATTACTTTGTTCTTCTTCTAGTTTTTCAAGGTCAAAGCTGTGGTGATTCATCTCTTATCCTTCTTTCATGATATAGGTATTTATGCTATGAATTTTTCAGTAATTATTTCTTCAGTGAAATTCCACATATTCAGATATGTTATGTTTTTCTCTCAGTCAGTTCAAAAAAGTTTCTGATTAACATTTTTATTTCTTCTTGCACCATGTGTTATTTAGGAGTATGTTAATTTTTACATATTTGTGAATTTCCCAAATTTCCTTCTGCTATTCATTTCCATTTTTATTTCACTGTGGCTGGAGAACATACTTTGTATTATTTCAGTCCTTTACACTTACTGAGACTTGTCTTATGGCCTAGAAATGGTTTGTCTTACTGAATAGTCTATATGCACTTGAAAAGAATGTGTTTTCTCCTATTATTATGTGGATTGTTCCACAAATGCCAATTAGCCAAAATTGGTTAATAGTGTCCTTCAAATCTTCTATATTCTTACTAATTTTTCTGTTTCCTTGTTCTATGAATTATTAAGAGAAAGATATTCAAATTTCTGACAATGATTGTGGATTTATCTATTTCTCTTTCTAATGCTGCCATTTTTTGCTTCATTTATTTGAAGCTATGTTATTATCAGCATGCACATTTATTATTTTAATGCACTTTTGATTATTTGATCCCTTTATCCTTAACATATGATCTTTTTTATTCCTGAAAATATTCTTTGCTCTAAAGTCTTGCTTCCTGAGATATTAATATAAGCCACTAGTGCCTTTTCCTGAATACCATTAATATAGTATACTTTTTTCCATCCTTATACTTTTAACCTATAAATGTCTTTATGTTTAAAGTTCATTTCTTTTAGGCAGCAGTATATGTATTGTCCTTGCTTTTTATTCTGAGCTATCTCTGACTTTAATTGTAGTGTTTAGACCATTTACATTTAATGTGATAAGTCACATGGCAAAATTAAGTACATCATCTTCATATTTCACTTTTTATTTGTCCCATCTTTTTTTATTTCCATTTACTTTTATTCCTTGTAATTGAGTATTTCTTATAATTCCATTTTGTTAACTTTGTTTGTCCACCAGCTATCGCCCTAATTTGTTGTTATAGTACTAGCTTTAGAGTTGTGGTATATATCCCTAAAATCGCTGAATCTACTTTCAAGTGATATTATACCACTTCATGTATAAATATTATACTTCTTTTTTTTCTACTAGTCTTCATCTTCTTGTTTTCATACATTTGATTTATACATATGTTATAAGTCCCACAATACATTGTTGTTACTATTATCTACAGTCAATAAAATTTCAAATTTTATGGAATTTAAATTATCAGAAAAAAATCTCATAGTGTTCATACATGCAGGGACAATTTATGGTCTTTTTCATTTCTTTGTGTAGATTTATATTTCCGTCTAATGTTATTTTCCTTCTGCTTGAAGGACTTCCTTTAACATTTTTGGAGGGTAGGTCTACTTGTGATGAATTCTTTCAATTTTCATGTGTCTTGAAAATATCTTCATTTTATCTTCATTTTTAAAGGTTCTTTTTTCCACTGGGTAAAGAATTTCAAGTTGAAGTACAAGCAACAAAAGAAAAAAATAAATAAATTTGATTTAATAAAAACTAAAAGCTTTTGTGCTTCAAAGTACACTATAAAGTAAAAAGACAATTCACACAATGGAATAATATATTGGTAAATTACATATCTGATAAAGGCCTAGTATCCTGTACATACAAAAGCTCTTACAGCTCCACCACGAAAAGGCAAACAATCCAACTTAAAAATGGGTGAAGGACGTGAATAGACATTTCTCCAAAGAAGGTGTACAAATAACCAATAAGCACATGAAAAGATATTAAACAGTTGTCATTAGAGAAATGCAAATCAAAACTACGATGAGATACTATTTCACACACACTAGGATGGCCATTATCATCAAAATAAAAAATAGCAAGTGTTAACAGGGTTGTGGAGAAATCAGAAACCTCATGTATTGCTGGTGAAGTTGTAAAATGGTGTAGCTGATTTGGAAAGTAGTTCGGCAGTTTCTGAGAAAGTTAATATACACATACCACATTATCCAGTAGTTCCAAGAGAATGAAAACGTATGTCACACGGCAGCATTATTCATAATAATTAAAAAGTGAAAACCCAAATGTCCATCAACTTATAAATACACAAACAAATGTGGTATATCCATACAATAGATTATCATTCAGCCCTCAAAAAGGAGTAGAGTACCAATGCATGTTATGACATAGATGACCTTGAAAACATTATGTTAAGTAACTAAAGTTAGACACAAAAAGCCACATGTGATTTTGTTCTGCATGTAGTTACATTACTTGGAAATGGTTTCATCCTTTAGGGTCTTGCTTTTATGATTCAGTAGGCATGCCTAGAACAGTGTTCAATCTATGGCTAATTATTCCCTACCACTGAGGCAAGATCCTTCTGAGTATTCTTCCCAGGTTCCTGTGAATGATGAGTTACTCCATTCTGACTGATGTGAATGGGCAGAATTCCTGGCTTTATGTGAGCTCTGAGTACTGTTTTCTTTAAATCCCTTCATATGCTTCTTTCCCTGGCCTTGAGTAATAGTTTCTTCTTCTCAGACTTACAACATTATAGTTTGTTTTTACTTTAGACTTTATATAATTGAAGTTATATAGCATTTTTTTCTGCCTGGCTTCTTTTGCTCAATATTAGATCTGTGAGATTCAGGCCTGTTCTTTCATATAACATCAGTTAATTTATTTCATCACTTTGTCCTTTTCCACTGTATGAATATACCATAATTTACTTACTTATTATATTGTTGAGTTTCTTTCTATTAACAGCTATACTATATGAATATTTTTGTACATGTCTCTTGGTAGATGTTCTCACACATTTCTGTTGCGTATAACAACAGGACTAGAATTGCTGAATTCTAAGATATGTATATGTTAAACTTATTTCAAATAATTCATAATTTCAAAAGATCAAGTTATTGTATCAGTTCATAGTCCCACTACCAGTGTATGGGAGTAACAATTGCTCTACATCTTCACCAACTTTTTCTAGTGTCATCTTTCTAATTTTAGGTATTTGGGTAGATGTGCAGTGATATCTCATTGTAGTTTTAATGTTTCTCTGATGACTAATGTGGTTGAAAACTTTTCATATATTAGTTGATCGTTTGTATATGCTCTTGTGTGAAGTGCCAGTTTAAGTCTTTAGTCTATTATTCTATTGTGTGATCTTTTTTATTAATAATCTAAAAGAGAATCTTTATATATCTTGGAGATAAGTCTCTCATTAGTTAATGTGTGTGTGAAAATATCTTCTACTTTGTGATTTACTTCTTCACTTTCTTTTGGAAAACAGAAATGTTTAATTTTAATGTACTCCAACTTATCAAATTTTTCTTTTATGAAAAATGTCCTATTTAAGAATATTTCTCTACTACAGATTATGATTATACATGTGCAGTCAAGAATACTTATTGTTTTGATCTCTCATGCATAGATCTACAGTCCAACTGAAATTACTTTTTGTATATTATGAGAGATAGGGATCAGAATTAATGGTTGATGCATATGGTTTTACATTGGCCTGGCATGATAGAAACAATCATCTTATTTCTACTACATTGCAGTGCTATCTTTGATATAAACTTTCATATATTTTTGTCTCTATTTTCATCTTTCTACTATCTTCCAATGCTATCTATGCTACCTTTGCATTAATACAATCATTTAATAATTGTACTTTAGATTAACTCTTTATATATGATAATATGATAAAGCAGTTATCCCACCTTCTTCCTACCTCTTTATCACAAATGAGTTAATTGATGTTGGCCTTTGAGGTTCTCTATAATTAGTTTGTCAAATTTCATCAAAAGTAGATTTTTAATTGAAAGTGCAGTGAATCTATAGATCAATTCAGGGAGAATTTACATCTTCACAGTATTGTGTCTTTCAACTCACATGCATAATACGTAGTATACTTCTCTGATAATTTAGGTATTCCTTAATTTAATGTTTTTAGTTTTCTGTGTGTACTCTTTAATTAGGTTTATTTCTATGTATTTAAAATACTGGTAATATTTTAAGTGATTTTGTTTCTTAAATTTTGTTTCTTAATTATTTCTTCCTGTATTTAGAAATGTAATTTATTTTTTAATCTAAATTATATCCAGAGTCTTGCTAATTATCATAACTGTGTCAGTTCTGAGGGGATTTCAACTGATTGATTATTTTCTTTATGATGGGCTATGTTTTTTTACCTTCTTCGTATGTCAAACATTGTGAATTTTATACTGTTGGATAATGCTTATTTTGTATTTCAATTCTTTTTGTACTTATGTCAAAATGACCACTAAGTCTCTCTAATTCTTTTTTAATATTTTCTATTAAATCCTGCTTTGCAATTCTGTTTCCAAAATAATCAGCTCACTTTCTCAGAACCATTTGTTTAGGTTTCTACAATTTGTTTGTTTTCTGACTGTCTTTCTGTCTTCCCGACCACCTTATAGATAGCTTCTAGAACACATGCATGTGTCTTATATACCATGTGCTTATTCATAGGATTGCTAGGAATAACCAATAGCTGTCATAATTAGCAACTGGGTACCTGGCACATATTATATGCCAGGTGCTAAAAATGCAGTATTTCTAAACTCCACAAAATTTCTTTGAATTGGATAATTCTATCTTCACAGGTGAGAAGATTAAGTCTCAGAAAGTCCCATTTGTGTAAGGTCTCATGCCCCATATGAGAAGTGGATAATATTCTATTTTACGTATGCTCAGCTCCAAAGCTCACATTCTTTCTAAGTACCATAGTTCACTTTTCCTGAATGTATTTTATGAGTACTGTCATTTTTAAAAGTCTTTTCAACTGGACTATAAGCTTTATGAGGTCTTTGGGATCTTTTGTATCCTCCAAACACAGACTGCCTTAGCAGACAATAAATATTGATCAACTGGTAGAATTTTTTTATGTAACAATTCCTGAAAATAAGAATAGGCAGGTAGCAGAGGTGTGCTCAGCATGAATAGGCAATAAGGTGCTTTTGCTCCAAAATTGTACTCGCTGGACAATGGTTCCTTGATGAGAGAAAATAGCTCTAGAAAAATGAGCTGGTAACAATGAGATCATTTTCTCCTTGAAAATATCCTTAGTTCAATAATATGTGGACATTATATTTTACTGATATTCTCTAAAAAGTCAGGAAATAGTAGGTCATCTCTAAGGTTGTTTCGAAACTAATTCTGTGAGCTTTCAGTCTTTACTTTAGTCAAGGCTACAGTCACAGAATGGAGGCATCCACCAAATTATTGAACAATTCAAACTGAAAGAATCTTCCCCTAACCCTCTACACACCATCCAAAAGAAAAAAAAAATCTAAGAGCTTTGATTAAAGCAAAAGATTTTTGATCTAGCTCATTCTGTCTATTCAGTGTGCTTCACATATATTCACTATATGTTCAAACTCTTTGCTGTAGTTAAGGAGATCTGGTTATCTTCATTATGGAGTGTAAGCTTTTTCATCTCTGGTTATGATTGCATTAAAGAGATTAGATAAGATGCAAATGAAATGGACATAAAGCCAGAGAAGGAACAGCTATCCTAAGGAAATCTACGTATTTCCCTTGTTTTTAATGGGCATGTGATTTAGAGATGACTATCACAGAGCCATAGTGAATGTGGGGATGGTGTTTGTGTGTTACCAATGTAACTACCTGAAATACATAAACAATGATTTTTAAAATATACCCAGATGATTTAGCCAAGACTATTTACAATAAGTAAATCTTGTTAAATAATCACTTTTCTGAACATTCATCCTATAAATAAAATAGAATTGAATTTGATATTTTAAGCTTTAGCTACTGTGACTAGTTGCATTTAATCGTGTGCAGTATATTCAAGTAAGCAAATTCCAAATGAAACTGGATGGTCTTTTATAACTGGTTTTTATTGACTCATTTCCCTGTATGTTTCTTAAATATTTTATCATTTTGTTTCCCTGTTGCTTTTTATGTGTATTTTCAAACAATAGTTGTCTTGCCCAACAGTCTTTTAAATTAGATCATCATGTTACTGTTCCTATCAATATTGTAAGTAAACACTATTATCCCTGTTAATATAAATCGATCGGCATTTCATTTATGGTATAAAATTCTATTACTGTTCATTAAATTCCCTGAAAAGGAAGACCTTAATCAAAGAGATATCTTTCTTTTACATGTAGCTAGGAAATGCCTCCGAATTCTCTTGACACTGTAATGTTGTGTTCAGAACCTGGGTGTGATTAAAGAAAAACACTGAATGGATAGAATTTATCATATTAACTGACAGAGTTTTAAAATTGCCCATAAAATGATACATAATGAAAATTTCAAATAAAGGACAGATATATAAAAAAATCAAGATTAATACTTTAATTATTATGAAAATAGGTTATAAACAAATTGTGTATTTTCTGCCATTTTAAAGCTAAGATTTGAAGATTGATATTTTTAAAAAGTGGACATTTTTCTAGCATTTATATAACCTATAATTCATATTCTGCAAAAGATTCTGTTATTTAGACAGATTCTGATCCTCCCATAATACTGATCCCTTGTTTATTATTAAGTTGATTTTATTTTCCCAAATATAAAAGTCATTGAAGAGCCTTTGCTACGTGGCTTTGTTCTTGTAAGGAACATGGTATTAAGAGACACTTTGGATAAACCCAGGTGTGATAGGAGACTGATTTCTGTATCAGAATGGCTTATTGGATCTGTTTCCATGTTTGTTTTCTGGATTCAGTGGCTAATTTGGTTTCTAATCATGCTTTTGACCCCATTTCCAGACTGTTTGTGGTAACGGGAGAAGAAAGGCCCTGCAGTAGGTAATTAAGTCTGCAAAAGCAGGGCTGCTTACTTTTCATTGCAGCAGATAATCAGAGTGCTGTTGCTCAAGTGTAAAATGCAGAAATTAATGATCCTATATAATACAGATTAAGGCTTTCATTTTAAAAACTATCAGTGCAGAAGAACAAAGGTAAGAAAAACAGCATGATATTTGGAATTCCAATGTATAGTAAAGCTTGCAAATTTTGAAAGAGGTTTCTGAGCATGAGACTAATCAAAATTTACCTTGTGTTCTAAGGTGATTGATTAGTTCAGAACTCAAATATATTACTGCCCCATTGCATCTCTGAAAAGGCACAATTAGCTACATTTGTCCACGTCTTTTCACTTACAAACATGTCCCATTGTTCATTCAGATTAGATTGGGTAGGTAGAAACATTTAGCACACTGAGTCACATAGTAGGTACTCAGTAAATATCACAGTATTTGAATACAAAAATTTTATAAAGAGGTTACAAAACAGTATCCAAGAGCCATGAATGCACACATATTTTAAATAAAACATAATCTCATAAAAATTTCCATATACAGTTTTATTTTACCTGGATTTTTTTCTATTAGAGTTCAATAGACTGTAAAACTACCCTTGCTGTAGAAGGATATCAGTTTACAGTGGATAAAAAGTAGATTTTCGACAAATACCAATGCTTATTGATACAAAACTTACCGCCAAAAAATTCATACATTTCACAACATGACTTAGTGATTCAGTCTTTAATGTGCATAAACATATTGATATTCTTCAACAACATGATCAATTTAATCAATGATAACATCAATAGATTTTCATTGTTCTTAAGCTATTTAGATTATTTTGATCATATATTTCTCATGTTTGTTTACTGTTAGTTATTTTTTTAATGATATTTTTCCATAAAATTACTTCTCATTTATCACCAGTAATAAAGTGGTTAATCCAGTAAACACTTCATTGAGCTTATGAGAATGACATTATATTCTTCACATTACACATGGAAAAACTTAAACATAGAGTAAAAATAGCAATACAGTTTTTATTACAGGGTTGGTCCACATCAATGAAAATTTTTCATTTTGTTCTCTAGTTTATGTAAGTTCTTACCAACTCATTTTCAATGACTCTTACTTCAGCAAATAAAGTCACAGTACCCCTGAAATATTACTTTAAAAGGTAAAATTAAACCTAAAACTTGCCACTAAGTGATCCAGAATGAAAGACTATCATTCCCTGTCAGCAGTTGGGAAAGCATTTGGTGTGTTGATCTGGCACAGTTCTAAGCCTGTATTAGAGAAATTGTGAACACATGAAGAGCAGCATTTGTTGCATATTGGTAACCATTCTAATCTATTTGTAAAATATGCTCTGCAGCATTGTTTTCTAAACAGAGAAGAGTGGAGCTTTGGCGTGTGTCCTCCATCAGAGCACTTGTACTTTAAATGAAAAGAATGTGATCTGAAGTAAACCCAGAAGTTATAATAATGAACTCTGGAGCCAAGCTCCTGTGCTTTGCAGTTCAATTTTCACATTGGCTAGGACCCACTCAAGAGTTTAGTGGTTATTCATTGTGACCAATATGGTAGACGTCAACAAAATCTTGTCTTTCACGTTATATTCAGTAACTACAATGCCACCATCATCGACAACAGGACCAACCAGCACTGTCCACACAGTGACTCATCACACTAACTCCATGGGGTCATGCAGCTGTTCACAGCCAGACTGATCTATTCCTTCCCCCATAAATTATGCAGGCAGGTTTTTCTTCTTACAGCCTTGCTGAAAGCAAGATTAAAATTACTCTGGCTATTTTAAAACAAAATGATGCTGTTAAAAGTGGGGTACCATACCATTAGACTAGCTGGGTTCTCAGCACGTGGCCCTTCTTGCCGTGCCGAGCGGATGTGGGTAGCCTGACCTCTGACCCAGGGACAGAAGTCAAGAGAGAGCCCTGAGAAGCCGATCCTCTGATGATGAGGTGATGAGGAACTAGGATTCCTGACTCGGGCAACTTCAATCGATTCTTAGGCTGAGTGATACAGTTTTGGCATCCCTGAAAGATTTTTAGTCTCAAAGGCTCCCAGTCAATTATGCATTAATAAATCCAAGCATGTGAAACAATCGTTCTTCCAAGGCCTAGCAAACAATGACAGACTACCAACGACCGGCAGCAGAGTGCATCTGGTTTTGGCCACTTCTGCCTGCAATATGGATTGGTAAGAAGAGGGGCATAGGCCAGACCAGGGGATTACAATCCCAAAATTAAAAGGTTTAGGGAGAAAAAAACATTCCTATTTCCCTCCTTTTCACTAATCAATTTATTTATATCATTTGTTTTGACATTTAGGCCCATTTATCTAGTTACAAAGAAATAATAATAACAAAGGCAATAATGTGAACTACAATGTTGGAAGGTTTTCTTGTTTCTGTCTTTTTAATGGCCACTGCCCAGGTTTTGTGTTTTTATACATAAAGATCCCTATAGGTGGGCGTTTCTGTCCCTGTCTTGTAGATAAGAACACAGAGCTAGAGAGGTTAAGCGATTGGAAAATCCATTCAGTTAATAAATGGAAAAGCTAGAATTTGAATGTCCAATTGGAAAAATGAATGGGTACAAATAAAAATGTACTTCTTAAAAAAAAGCAGCATGGTGGAAAGTCAATGTCAGGTTTTGCTACACTTTTAATCACTCTCCACTCTCCTAAATTAAAGGCTGCAAAATGTAGCCTAAGCTACTTACTCTCTTTGGCATGTGTAGTTTATCCTGGATCAACCTCTGATTCTTAGCCCCACATCTCCTCTCTCTTATCGATGTTCCTGCTCTCCTCCCTCTCACTCTGTGGGTTCATGCAAAAACTGAATGGCCTTTTTTCTTTTCTTTTCTTGTTTTCCTCTTTCCTTTCTTTTCTTTTATAAGCCTCTATCCAAAATGACACTTCTCGGATTAATCATTCTTTACTCCATGCCATGCAATCAAAAGACACCCAGGATTGGACCCAGAATTCAGGCCTTCACATCCATGAGTGGGATTGAATAGAATTGGTTTTATTTAATAATTGAACATATTATAAAACTACCATAATTGAAAGATTTCTACCCTGAGGTAGAAATAGGCATTTTGGCAGCTCAGAATAATTAGATCACACATAGGTTACTATTTTTGTAAGAATTACATATTTAATGAAATTACCATAATATATCAATATGGAAAAAATAATATTTAGTAACATTTTAAAACTGCTTAGAATATTCAGGGGTGATATTTAAGATCCTGACCTCATCTTATATATCAAAATAAACCCTATATGTAGTAAATAATTAAAGTTAAAAAAAAAGGTTGAAGGAAGCACTGAGATATTCACAAAACTACTGAAACTTTTATTCTGAACCAAAAATAAACTGAAGAAATTAGAAAGTAAAAGAAAATAATGCTAAAGATTGATATGCGTTGCTGATTAAAATGTGTCAGGTTTAGTCCTACAAACTTCCATGTGTTACCTCATTTAAATCTGTATCCTTCATGGTGAAAGTAATATTATTACTCTAATTTTACTCTAATTATTACTCTAATTATTACTCTAATTTTAAAGTGAGATTTAAAAAATGCTAAAAAAGGTTATCGGTCCAAAGTTCCCTGGTTAATTTCAGAATCCATATACATCCCTGCAGATTCCAAATCCAGTGCACTTAAACACTACCTTATATAGAAATATTTCACATGTTGAACATTAACAACTTCTGATGTAGCAAAGTTAATGACACAGATTACAGAAAAAATATGCACAACAGAAAGAATGGGAAAAAGTTAATACCTTTATTTTGTAAAAGACTCACTTAATTAGATAAGAAATACACAAAAACTTTAGCCATATGACATGACTGGTCAATACACACACAAAAAATAAAGTTCACTGAAAATATGAAAAAAAAAACCCTTAAAATCTAAAATATTTTTAATCTATTAAATTAATAAAATTAACCATATTCATTATTTATTTGTGGGCATTGTGAAAATGATATTTCATGCATTACTGTAGGAAAGCTACTCGGTTTTACACAAAATTCTTAACAGTGTTCACAGCAGGTTCAACAGATATGTGTTAAAAATTGACGCTTAGCTCAGTGTCTCCCCTCTTCTAACTAGAAATATATGTGGGCAACAAACAAAAACCAAAAAGAGAAAAAGAGACCAAAAACTACTGACAGTTAACTGCAGGACAAAATTGGGGAAGATTTTTATTAACCATGAGTTATGTATCTATATAATTTTATTAATAGAATAAAACTTGATGACTCATTTAAAATATTCCACCCCAAAAGAAAGAAGCCTACTAGCTTAAAGAAAGAAGATGAAATCTATTGTATTTCTCTTTCCAACCTGCCCTCCTGTCACCCGCTGCCACACCCATTTTTGTCATAATGAAACCAGGGCAGCCATCCCTCTGTTGCTTTCTGAGGAAGTCAGTATTCTGTTTGTTCCCTTTCCCTTCTAGCAATTTTCCGGTCACATCAATTTGGAGACTGTGATTCCTACAAAATAGTATGGCAGAGAGCAGTGGGCATAACAGGGTTGCATGTTGAGAGATCTCATCCCAGTTCAGCTGGTCACTGCATGTAGAGTGCAGTGGGAGGGCTAGGTGCTAGGGCATTCTAGGAATTTTTTCTTTTTTTTAATAACTCCATTACATCAGGGTAAGAGATCCAGGCAATGGGAATAGGAGAAAATGACACCTTGGTCCTATGGAAACCACAACATAAATGTTTGCTGATGCTGGAAATTAGTGTAGGAGCAAAATGTATCAGCCAGCCCTCCAGCTAGCATGATGATGACAAGGAGATTTAATAAGCACGCAAATGAATAGAGAATGGGCCTAGGATAAGCACCACATTGGGGTGAATCTCTTCCCATTTACGAAAGAATAAGCACCAAGAAACAAATAAAGACAGCAGAACCTCTTGAAACAAAACAAAACAAGACAAAAACTCCTTCAAAACAAGGAAAGGGCATGTTATAATAAGAGCCTCTGGACTAACAGGACTCTAGCAGGGGACAGCAATCCAGGTGAGCAGAAGGATCAATGTCAAAGAGCAGAGCATTCTCTCTTCTCTTCCTCTGAAATTCACAGTGGCTGAAGCAGGGTTTGCATTTGAGATCTACATCTTAAAACAAATGGGAAAATCTGCTAGGGAAAGCTAAGCTGGATGTGGGTTTTGATATTCTAAAATAAAGCCCTGTATTTGGCATTGTCATGGGGCAGTCTGCTCCTGCCTGTCCATAAAAATATGAAACCTCCAGGTGGATGTATCTCAGACAAATACACAGACCTTGATCTCAGCTCTGCCATTCTGGAAAAAGCTCATTTTACACCCAGGCAGAAGAAATCCATGACCACTACCTATACTACCCAATTTAGCTATTCATTTCCAAATTTATGTGGATCTTCAAGCAGTTTAGGATTAACACAGACTGTTATTTTTCAAGAGGAGCCAGAAATGCAGATTTTAATGTGAAACTGCCTAAGTTTTAAATGTTTGCAATTAAATAAATTTTTAAGACTTATACAGCCCTCAAACATCTTTGGACAAGATCCAGCATTCTTGTCTATTTGTGAATTCTAAAGTATAGAAGAAAGACAAAAAATGGAAAATATGATAGAAATGTAAGAAAAACTATCAATCCAGAGTGGTAATATGTAACTAATAAAAGGAATTCCAGAAAGAAATGGTAGCTTACTATTATATAAAGTGCTATGTGTTTGCTATATACCCCTTAGGCTGCAGTTCTAAGGGCTGTACGTTTATTATTGCCTTATTCAGTCATCATAAAACTCCTATGACTTAAGTACTATGATATGTCTATTTTACAAATGAGAAAACTAGTTTAAAGAAAGGTTAAGTAACCTGACTGAAATCTCATGACTTAAAAATGGTGGATATAGGATTTGAACTTAGTCTGTATTCACAAGGTGTGCTTCTAACTTCTTCACTAATAAATAACAAAGGGAAAAGAAAAGAAAAAATTGTATACAAAAACTACACAGACAACATGCACAGAGCCAAAGAAAAATATGAACTTTAATATCAAATATCTTTAAAAAGATGAAGTTAAAAAGACACAAATCTAGGTATGCTCTTATGAAATTTCAGAACATGAAAGATAAAAAGATTTTGAAAGTTTTCAGAGAGCAAAAGCAAAGGAACGACCATCAGGTTAGCATCAAACATCTCATTAAAATATAATAAAATAAAAATCAGTGCATGCTGGAAGTCAATGAAATAAAAAACTTGAGAGATAAATATTTTGAATATGGAAGTCTACCTTATACCCATCTACCAACCTAATTTATCCACCACTTCTCATTCTGTAAAACGAAAGTACATACTCATTCTGAAAAACAAAAGACAAATCAAACAAAAACATCTTGAGGATGTACTCCAGCAAAACAAGCAAAAAAGTGTAAATGAATCATAGAAAAAGCACAACATACTGAGCCAGATGCAGTAGCGGTGATGTGCACCTGTAACCCCAGCTACTTGGAAAGCTGAAGAGAAAGAATTGCTTGAGCCCAGGAGTTCCAGGCCAGCCTGAGCAACATAGTGAAAACCTATCCCTAAAAATAAAATTAAAAAAAAAAAAAGCAAGAAAGACATGGCCTCCATGAAAAAAAAAAAATTGAACTACTCTGGGATGAAAACAGTTCCCAGAATATTAGTTTGTACAACTGAATTCAAAAGCAATTGATTCAAATTAAACTAGAAAGTCAAAGGCTTCATATGAATATTTTTTTCAAGAAGAAAATGAATTTCATTTAAAATACTGTATGAAGAAGAAGCTGGAAGATCTCCATCAGATGGTGAAGAAAGCATATATTTCTTCTGTCAATTAAAAAAAAAAAGGAAATTAGAAATGCCAGGGAAAAAAAGTTGTTCAGTAAAATTATGATCCAAATGTGAAGTGAATGATATGTGGCGGAATAATGAATCATTGGGGTGGTCAGTAAGAAAATGATTCCACTTGAATTTGATGGCTTGAAACATGTTCTTTTTCAAGCAACGAAGATACAAAATCTTGGAATTACATTCCTTCTGTATAGATCCAGCAGATGCTTTGTTCTGTGCAGAGTAATACTTATGTAACAACTTTGGTTTATGAAATAAAGTAGGACCGTTTAAATATATTATTTAGCATCATAAATGAAATAATTTAGAAAAAACAGAACCAATTATGGAACTAACAAATTGTGGGGATGGTTTCAGTGAGTTGAAAGAGTAGATGCACTTTACATGAAAAAGTAAAACATAGAGTTAGAACCGTATTATTTAGAATGGTGGTGGTGGCTACCAGAGGAACTAAATACACAAAGACGATTGAGGACGAGGCTGTGGAGAGGACCTTGGAGGTGTAGGACTTGGAGCTTTACTTTCCATTTACACCTTGCGGGTTTTAATTGTTTTTATCGTGTACATGCTGTACTTTTATGACAAAAATAATTTCTTATTAAAGGATAAGTTGACCACTCAGAAAACTTTAAATGGAACATACAGCTTGCAAATCTCAGGAAAGATAAACATAAACAAGGTATTTCAGAAATGACTTTTCCTGCTATATATTAATATTCTCAAAAAATATGAAATGGTCTCAGAAAATACAATAAGAAGTTTCATTAAATCAGCAGAATTAAAGATTAATATATAATAGGAACTCAGTTTTGTAGGCAATATTTAGAAGACACAGGTAACATTACTTGTGCCTCCCTTAAACCATGTGCCACTATCGTACCAGGATGACCTTACTCAAATACGGAGGTGATTGTGCCAGCTTCTCTCCTTTCAGCAATCGCTTAAGCCCTTATCATGCCCTGATTATATACAGCCTCAATCTTTCTACAAGGCCTCTCTGGCAAGGAAGCTGTTTGTAGTCTCTTGCATGTCCTAGGTGCTCAGGCTCCTTGTCCCTGCTTTCCTTTTGCCTGAGATTTCAACTTCTCTTGTTCTTCTCCAATATTTCAACCTCGAGAATGTGTAGCCATCCTTCAAAATCAATTTTTTTAAAAAGTAAAGCATTTTAGGATCCTTTCCCCAAAAGGGGATTGACCATTTCTCTTTGGGTTTTTCCAAACTACTTCCTACATAAATCTAGCATTGCACTTGTTATTGACTAAGTATTTGTGTCCAAACCAAATTCCTATGTTGAAATCCTAACACCCAATGTGATGGTATTAGAATGTGGGGCCTTTGGTGAGTTAGCACCCATAAAATTCTATTGAACTTTCTTGGTGTATGCCTATTTTCTTCCACAAAACAAAACAAAGCAAAAAACTATAAAGCATTTGAGGTCAAAAATCATGTTTTATTTATTTTTGCATTCTAGAGTATGGCAGCCTAGTACCTAACAGCTATTTGTCATTCAATTTTTAAAAGGAAGAAATGAATAAATAAAACAAACTACCCATAAATAAGATATACAACTGTTAAAATAGATTTTTAAAATATGAGATTGTTATGATATATGAAAACCATTAATGGAGCAGGATACAAAATTGTATATCATGCATGTAATTTTGTAAAATATATGTACTTGGAATAAAAGTTGAAAGGAAATACACACAAATTGCTAGTTTGTTCATTAGGATGTTAAAATGAAAAGTGATTAATTCTCTCACTCGCTCACTCTCTCACCCCTTTCCTTTCCAAATGTTGTGTCAAGTGTTCAAATTTCTTTTATAACCATATATGTACACATTTATTTTTGAATATATATACACATATATTTATTATATGAGATTTATAAATATATATAAAGAGAGATAGGTTTTATTTAGGAAACATTTTTACATGTGATTCTCAATGGTATATCTCTGGTTTTACATGTGTCTTTCTTTTACCATAACTTGGGTCTGTGATCCTCATAAAGACAAAGTGAGAAATGGTCAAGGATTCTAACAAAACTACAGAGTTAATTATACCAATCTTCAAAATCAGATTATTGATAACTCACCCCTGTCTTCTCTGTTGTATTCCCTAGCCCTCCAAGGCACCACCCAAAATGAGTCATTTTTTATAACCCTCTTTCCAAATATTTCCTATTAGTTTTTCCCTAAATTTTTTTCAGAGCAACTCCTTAGTCAACAACAATGAATCCTTATAGCTCCTAAGCGGTTCAAATATAGGGCAATAAATCTGGAGCACATTTGAAAATCATGGTCAAAATAAGATCCAGAGCTTAATTGGGTATTCACTCTATCAAGGAAAAAAACACAAAAGTCCTTGGACAGAATTCTTTTTTTGTGTGTGAAGGCAGAGCATTGACTGGGAAGCCAGATATTCTGAATAGTGCCTCCAAACCCAGGCCACAAGCAACTCAAAGACCAGAGCATATATGAGTCATTGCTATATCTTGGGTGCCTAGCACACAGGAATCAGGCAATTAATGCATGTACAGTGCTATAAGTAATCAGTGCAGAGCCATAGCAGAGCTTTGTGAGATACAGCAAGAAAGACAGCGACTAACATGAATAAGAGAGCAATGATTAGAAAAATAAAATTATTGCTTTCTGTTTTGGTATTAACTTTTGGTGGAACGGGAATAGAAGATCAGAAGAAGCTAACTGGATCTCAAATTATGCTCAGCATTTTGATTTTTATAAGTATTCTTTATTTACATAATAGATTCATGATTAAAAGCATAAACTTTGGTGCCAAAATACCTAAATTTGAGTTCTGGCTCTGCAACTGTATAACTGTGTGACTTTGGACAAGCTATGCGGCATCTCTATTTTTCAGTTTCATCAATTATAATCTGGAGGTGATATTAATAGACCTACTTGATAGAGCAGTTGTGAATATTAACATATAAAAACCTCAACACAGAGACTGGTACATAATAAACACTTTCTAGTGTGATTTTTAAGATCGTTAGTTAAGTGTTATATCATCCCTTTGAGCTGGGTATTATTCTCACCATTTTACATCTGAGAAAGTATGAAACTAAATACATAAACTCGTCATGTGTTACACAGTAAAACTAAGCTCCAAACTCAAGCCGCGGAGCTTTTGATTGTATATCACAAATGATGCTTTCAGAGAATACTCTTTCAGAAGGAAAAGGAAAAAAAGGTATATTATCTTTATACCTTGGCATCCTAAAATCCTAAAAGAAGCTTTTCCACATAGCTGAATTTTTTGGATAGCTGAATTTTAACTTCTATAAACACAACGTTCTTTTGGTCTCAATTATTTGACAGTCCTCAACATGTACTTAATTAACATAATTTATTTTGCTTTTTGTAATTCAGGCTTGTTATAATATTTTTTCTATCAATTATTGCACAGAACTATAATAGCTCATGTTATCATGCCCTGAAGAGCCAGTGAGTTCCAAGTGATGTTTGCTCCTTCACTTAATGGCTGTACCCTGCATCCGTTCGCCTTTCTGTACCCGTAGTTCTATACTTGTAGTATCTTTTCCTCTGTTCTGGTTGTGACAGGCTTCAAGAATCTCTGTGGGCAGTGTGCAAGCTGACAGCAGCCCCTTTCTCTTGATAACTTTCACTCTAATCATTCTGTGGAGTTGATAGAAATAAGTATATATAGACAAGGCTGATTATAATCACGCACATCATGAAAATAAGCAGAATTGGAGCAAAGGGGGTAAAAGGAGTAAAATCCACGTGCTTTATCTGTAAATGTTGCATCATCCACTCTGGCTCCCCAGAGGTCATTTGCTCACTAACTTGTGCTACTCTGTGTGTTCGGGTATATGTTAATGCTTTTGGTTAATTCATTCAGCTGTGTAACAAAGTGAACTTGCAATATTTAAATCCCAAGATGAAGATTTATATATTAATAGAACAATTATTTTGAAGCAACAGGTCTATTACAAACCACATCATTGATTCTGAGCTGTGTAGTGACATTCTGCAAACTTAGGTGCTAACAAAACATTGAATAAGAAGTTTGTTATTTAGATATATTTTTACAAATTTTACTTGTATTTTTTCCATCTGCAATAGGCTCACTAGGAAACTGAAATAATTATTTCAGACAATCAGTTCTCTGTGAATAATTCTTTAAAGATGTGCATCCCAATCCATAAGACACAATACACACAATAAAATGTTATGATTTTTCTTACAATCCAATCTAATCCTTCATTATAAGAGAAAATCGTGAATGAATTCCTCTAAAGTCTATTCCCAAATATTTTAATGCTAATTGTCAACTTATTGAATCATTGGCTAGATTCTAAAATCTGTAAAGTTGCGAAGTATTTGAAACAATAAAGTTTCTCCTCCTTTAACTTCATCTAATACACTTTGCAGATTTTCTTGTGTCAATATTCCAAACAGGTAGAAGAAAAAAAACAATGTGACATATTTAAATATTATTAATGCTGGTAATCAATATGTATTTATGTTTAATGGTATCCCATACCTGAATTGGTTTTCAGTCTTGAAGATTTTATTTTGATGGAGTAACTTTCCTCAAGCTGTGCTTTTATGATGTCATGATTCTGTCCCCAAACATTTGTGGACCTTAAATTGTTTGTATTTTTATATAAAAATTTCTCTCCATAATCATGGGGAAGTTGTTTCATGAATAAACTTTCTTAACTTCCTCATTCCAATATCTTAATTTTTATGAAAACTTTTACTATAATATTAATCTATCATTTTGCTTACTATTAAGCTTGCATTACTTGTTCTTTAAATATTACCTTTGCATATTAATTATTCCTTCACTATAATATTTTATTACTTGTATTCTGCTAACTCAAATTTTCTCTTTTTTTGTATCTTCCAGAAGTCTTCTTGGTTTATTTATAGTATAATAATCTATGGATTATTTATAGTATTTGTGCTGTTGAATATGTTTTCTTTTAACTTTTCTTTTGCCCTTGTCATAAATATATGCTTCATTTTTCAAAAGAGAGAGATAAATCACTAAACCATCTTTTTTCCTTTCATATTTATGTCTTTTGGCCAAGACGCATTCTCTAAATTTTACATTCTTAGTATGTGTTATTGCTCAACTAATAATAGAGGAGCTTGGGAGAAAATAAAAATTGTAAAATCTCATTGTACATTTCATAAACTTGCCTAGTTCACTATTCCTTAGGTATTTGGCTACAACCGAGAGATGTTAAGTGGCTGACCAAGGCAGCAGAACAAATCTGCAAAGGGGTCAAAATAGAACAGGGCTCTACTGTGTTCACTTCTCAATGTTAACAAATAAACTATTCTGCCTTTGTGAGAACAAACTCTATCTTTCCCAGGGGCGAAATAATCCCCTAATGGTAAGGTAGTCACTAAGAAGGCACATTAACTCTTACTTTGAAATAATCTGTTTCTAGGCCATTGGAGGCAATGATAGAACACCACTCTAAACGATATCCCCGTGGCCCGAAAGAACAAATGCACCTTCCCCAGTGCTGAACTTGCTGCAAAGCTTAGGGATGCTACTGACACCCTTTTCACCCCCCAGAACATTTAAACATTTATTAAAGTTTTCTGGCCCAGGCTAGAACCGCATCAAATTGTCTCTTGAGTTTATTTTGACTTCAGAGGTCTCCTCTCTGCTTTCAGAGATTCTCCCTCCATCCCTTGGCTATTGCCTTAGTATTTAATTCATCAGGGACCCAAAGTCCCCATATTGCCTCCAAGTACTCATTGTGTTATATCCCCAAGATTTGTACTCTCTGGTTAGGATTTTGCTTTTTTTACCCCAAACCCCTCCCCTCCTCTGTGACAAAATATATCAAAATTCAGTCTCAGTTCTGTAGGGATTTACAATAGCTAGATTTTCTTAAGGGGAAAAGTAACTTACATTATGTTTTTAATAGCTAATAGTGAACTTATGTATTACATCTAAGACATGATTTTAAACTAAGCATTTTATTTTACTAGACCAAGGAATACATTGTCATGATAAGAAATTCAAAAAGCAGAAAAAATGATATAGTGAAATGTAACTCTCCCTTTCTGATCTGATCCAAAGGATACAGCTCTCTTTTCCTGGGGCATCCTCTCTGATAAATTATCTGTGTATTTTTCCAGTGATGATCTGCAATTATATTGATGTATTTGTGTATGTGTGTATATATATTTTTATACAAATATTAGCTTATTAGACACATTGTTCTACACCTTGCTTTTTCATGTAAAAAAATATAAATTGGGGATCATTTCATTTCAGTACATACAAAAGAGCAGCATTCTTTTTAACAGATACATAGTTTTCCATTGCATATATGTAGTATAATTTATCTAACCAGTCCCCTAGTGATAGACATTTAGGTTTTTTTTCCTCCAATCTTTAGTTATTACAAACAATGCTATGGTGTCTTTAAAAAATCAGCCTTTATACATTTGTATGGATATATCTGTATAATAAATTCCTAGAAATGAAATGCTGAAACAAAAGATATATGCATTTTAATATTGATAGATATGATTAAATGGCCATCCACAGAGTCTATAATAATTTATATTCTCTCCACAATATATCATGTTATCACACTTCAGTGTTGGCCAATTTAATAGGTAAAAGTAATTCAGTATGAAGAAGTTAACAAGACTGATTCATGGAGCCAAGGCTCACAATTATGACTATATGGCCACTGAGCTGATGCTCTTTTTCTCTTCTTAGCCTAGTTATGGAGATAAACTTGGGCAAAGTGCTTTCTATGCAGCCACACAAAAGACAATACACTTGCAGACATCTATTCCATCTGTGCTGGGAAGTTAGGAATAAAAGCAAGAGGGTATAAAGTATTGGTAGGCACAGGTGTAAAAGGATAACCAAAAGAGAAAACAGAAAGAAAGAGGAAATAACAGGAGCAGATGAAATCCAGTGAAACACTGATCTAAGACTCTAACTACAAGAGAGCTTGGTGAGGAGTTGTAACATGACTCACCCCAAGATGGGGCTCCGACGTGACTCTACAACCAAGACTGGTTCCCTTGCATCAGCCCTTTATACTCTTTCATCTCATTATCACGATTATGTTTTTTACAGGTTTTACTTTAGAGACATTTATAACAGACATCTTACTCTACACATTGAGCTAGAATGAGTGAGGATCATGGCTGCTTTCTTTCCTTCTTTCTTTCTTTCTCTCTTTCTCTCTCTCATCTTTTTCCTCTCCCCTCCACACACTCTTTTTTACATTTTTGGAATGTTTTGTTTGAGTCAATGGGACTAGTAGTAAGTGAAAAATGCCCCAAAGACTCTCCTTTCATTAAAAAAAAAAAAAGTAAGAAATAGGATATGCCAATCTTTTCCAATAAGAAGAGAGAGAAAAATACCCAACCCAACATAAAAGTCTTTATAGCCTCATAAACCACAGTACCACCCAAGATGTTAACAAGCTGGCATGTTTTGAGCATCAAAGATAGAGAGGAAACTGTGTTTACATGTTTGGCACAAAAACTAATGAGGAAAGTCAATTGGCCCTTTGTCTTGAGGGTCTGAAGCGCTGAGCTCTAATGTTTGGTTTCTTCGTTGGCACTAGTTCAAGTAATCACTCGTGGCCTGACAAAGCCGCACTTGTGTTTTATTAGTGGCCATGCTGAACTCTCCCGCTTGGGCTGTGTTGTCTCTCAATAGAGTGCGGCAGCAGAGGGCACACTTATTTGAAAACACTAAATCAGAGCATGATGATCTTTGCTCAACCAGAGCAACCCAGAGAACAACAAAAAATGTTCAGAGTACAGATTCTTTTGTTGGGGGAGGGAGGGTACTGAGAACAGGGGGAAGGTAGAACTAGTGCCTGTGGCTGAATAATTTGGAAATGGCAGCGACAAAAACCTAGTTGATAAAAGCAATCTTTTCCCTTTCTAATTACGAGTGCTGCATTAACATCTGAACCTGCCATAATGCATCACATGGCACAGCCATGAGGGCCCAGACTCAGCCTGCAGTGGCAGGAAATGTCAAGGTGACTCCAAAGGTCTTTTTGTTCCGGGTTGCTAAGGTGTCATGAAAGAACAATCATGTTACTGTGAGAGGAAGCTGACTTTGTCTTCGCAAATATAGTTTGGTAGAAAGGAAGAGTTTCCAAAGTAGGTCAAAGTACAGTACAGTGTAACTTTTCCCATTAGGTTGCTTTTTTAACCTCCTTCGTTTCTTTCTCCCTCCTTCTCATCTTTTCTCTTATTAATTTTTTTCTTCCATTTAGAAATAGGAATGCTTTGGCCCCTCCTGGAATTTTTATCTGCACAACTGAACAAGTATCCAAACATTTGGCTGCTAATTTCAAAGTTCTGAACCAGAAACAAGGACTCCAAAATCTGGTTGCAAACAACATTTTTAAGTGACAGTTTTGGCAGTCTTACCTACAGATTCAGTAAAAATAAAACCTAGAACAGTTTGTTCTTAAACTATTTCTAGTACCAGTTCTGTGAAGAAAGTACTGAACTACACATAATTAAATTTATTTTTTTTTAAGTGACTGAAATTTTACATGTTCAAAATGAGAATTTGGGGTAGGTTAAGATATATTCTTGCCTTTGCCAAATCCTTGAAGTTCTCTCTGGCTGTGTGCCTTGCATCAGATCTTTTTATGAAGGGTGTAAGTGTACATTCCATGTATCCACCGCCACTGAATAAGTCTGAGTGATGCCTACAAGAGAAAATGAGAAAATGCTAAGTGAGACTTATTACTCAGGAAATCACATGACAAAAAAGTTAAAAGTTTAGAATCTACAGAATTTATTTGACTAAAGTGTCCAATTTATTTGACTAACACGTCCAATATGCAGTCCTTTCTTTGCAAATTAATACTTACATGCTTAGTTTTTAAAATAAGGCAAGAATGGAAAGACAAGACCACATGTACTCACCATCAAATTGGTATTAACTGTTCAACACATAAGTGCACATATAAGGATAACATCTATTGGATGTCGGGCAGGGGGGAAGGGAGAGGGTGGAGGGGGGAGGAGGGGGGAGGGGACGGGTATATACACACACAAAGAGTGCAATGTGCACCACCCGAAGGATGGACATATTTGAAACTCAGACTTGGGGGGGGGGCAAGGGCAACATACGTAACCTAAACATCTGTACCCCCGTAATATGCTGAAATAAAAAAAATAAAAAATAAATAAAAAAAAGAGGATGCTGGTCTCAGTAATGCCGCTTTAGTTTTACAATTCTGTAGCACATTTTATATAAGCCTCTCCAACTTTCATTGTTCCTGCAGAAAAGAAACATTAAATTGACATGCGGGTAAAGTAATTCCAAATTCCTACCCTCGTTAATCATATTCACTTTTGTGAAATGATCATAGTATGCCAAAAGTATACATGACCTGTTGGTGGTGGTAGGATAAGTAAACATGTGGAAGCTTTCTAGAAAAAGCAATTTTGTAAGGAAAAAAAAAAAAGTTGTGAGGTTTTTTTGGTTTGTTTTTTGTTTTTTCCGCAAAGGCTTCTGGCCTTTAAAATCCACCTAAGGTGATGAAGAGTGAAGTTCTGTAAGCAAAGTCCCCAGCACTAGTCGATCTAGGAAGGCAGTTTGTTTAAACAGGATTTGCTTTTCTTAATAGCCGTTCTATTCTCGGCCTTGAGACGCAGGGAGACGTAGCGGGAAGGAGTAAGCCTCGCCGGCGCCCTGCCACCCATGTCTCTGCGATCTGCCTGTGTGCTCCCATCCTGCACGCGCACCAGTATTGTTTCTTCCCGCAGGCTCCTGCGGGAGAATGTCAGACATCGCAGCTCCCATTCGGAGCTCCGACTGCTGTGGATGGAGCAAGACGATGGGGGGTGGGGGGCGTGCCAAAGAGAAGCTATGCGGTCATCGACGGTTTCTCCGCAGCCTGGGATCAGGACGGATGTGCTTCTGCTGCAGAGGTGCGGGCCCCCGCCCCCATCCACACTGCATTCCGGCCCAGGGAGGCTGGCTGCCCCTCACAGAAGCGGAGCAGAGTGAGGCACACAGGGTGTCCTGGCCCCCTCCCCTCCGCCCCACCCTCTGGGGATGATTCACTCACCATCTATCCAAGTGTAAGTTAAATGCTAACCGCCATTACGGTCTCTCAAGGAAAGATTTTTTTTTTTTTTTCCATTGTAAAATGTGCTCCCTGCCCATAAACCATTTGCAGTTTTAATTGACGCAGGACATTTTTTGAAATGACATGAACTAATAAATTTAGCTGCCACCTAGAGTGGTATAAATGCGTATATGCATATATATTAACACTTTCTAAAATATCATATATATTACATTTACTATATTTTATAATATACTCATTTATATACATCACAGTATACACTTACATATTGTGATATATATTTATATATATGCCATTATAATCAGTTCTTTGGGTAAACATGTTGGGCGTCAGAATTAGCTTAGTCACTAAGCAAATCTTACATATTCAATGCTTTTAAGTAATAGATGATGGGTCTCCACTCCCCAAATGTGGAGAAGGACCAAGGCCAACCAAAGAGAACAGTAACAAAAGTATAATAGCCAATGCGAGTTTCACAGCATGGACCAAACCTCACAGAATAAAGACGATGATTTTGTGCTTTAGTGTTCCTTTGTATTACCCACAGAAGGATTCCCTTAAATATCGGACAATATTTAAGACCGATGCATTAGAATAGTTAGATAAGAGTGAACCTAGTGACAATGTCTTCACCTGTGCAGAAAACTGGAGAGGTAGAGCCAACGATAGGCAGAAGGTGAAGAGAGGGAACCCTGGGTAATTTCTTTCTAGAGGTATAACATTTTCAGAAAATTGTTCAGATTACAAAATTAAAGTTGTTTAGAACCAAGCCCCAAATTTGAGTAGCACTATGAAAATTGATGCCAAATGGTAACAAAGCTGATTGATGAAAGGGAAAACATTTTATTATCTTCTGGACATATTTTCACAGTGACATTAAAGAATCATCTTATTTAAATGATTTTTTTTGTATTGAATGTTTATCATAGTTATAACAGAATGGAACCAGAAACCACTGATGTATGCAATCAACAAACAATGGATTGTGCACATCAGAGAAATCCAGAGACTTAATAACACAGTTTTCACAGTCTATTTTCTTTGAGAACCAGTGCTGTCTTTTCTCTCCATCAATTTAAAGACACCAAAAGTGAACAATAACTCAAGATATTAAGTTCTATTTAAACAGAGACTACAGATGTTGGTAGCATCATTTTTTTGCAAATAAGATTTATACATTAATTTTTAAAATATGTTATAAGTATTTAATGATAGCTCATGAATTTCACTCAACACTTGTTAGAATACTAACCAATAATATCTATTGTTTAGTTTGCAAAAAAAAATGTTTAAAAATAAAATTGCCATTACTTTAGCTATGAAGAAAGAGAATATCACACTTAAATAAGTAGGCCACTTAGTGCCATTGATATTGGCATTCTCTGGATGCTTGCAGGCTATTTAATCTAAAAAACATTCAATTTAAAAAATTTGACAGGGACTAAGTTTTCATACAACCTCAGTTGTTTTAAAATAGTTGCAAAGATAATACTACCCTTCTTGGAAAAAATTAAAAATTACGATGTGTCCCTAATAACTAAATTTGATGTATATATGAACTGTGAGTTTTCTCAATAAAAATTCAGAAACAATTGCCAGAGATTTTCATTAAAATTTAAAGTCTATACATAATAAATAATGACATATTTTACTTTTTAAAATAGAAAAATGATAAAAATATTTATCATTTCCTTTTGAAGAATTCTGCCTGAAGTCATCAATATTATTTTCTTGTGATACCCAAATAGTAGCAGTAAATTTCTGTTCATGGTCTCTGTCCTGTTCTATTGGTTCAAACTATATTTTGAACTTAAACTTTTTATTCTGTTCTTAGAAAATTAGGCTACTTTATAATCATTTATACTTTTACCACTTACAGATTAATTTTTAAGTTAAAGGCCATACTGTAACTGGGTATCATCATTTCTTTATATATGTTATTTCTCTCTGTTAAACAAAGCTGTTTGATTGTTAGGCTGAACATAAAGCAGAAGGTCTGTTTGGCAAATGGTTTAGTACTTTTGTTACTTTGGAACTATAAATAAAAACAAATATAAAAAAATGACAGCACAAATATTTCTAAAACTATTCAGAGAAATTATCCACAGTCCTGTTTGTAGCTCTTAGCAAGTATGGCTTTAAAGTCCTTCCCTTAATTTAAGAACTGATGTTTTAATATAGATCTTGATGACCTGACTCTGTTATCTCCACATGGCACAATTTTTTGACCTTTGGAATTATTCATAAGTCTCAAATATGGTCCTATGTTTTAAGTATATCTTTGAAGTCTTTGACTAGATTCAATGTTTACAAGGATTCTCCCTGCATGAACTGGGTCATATTGCTACCATACAATGTCCTCAAACCAAAGCAAAATAAAATCGTATATCAACACATATATAATTCTTCCTAGCTCTTTAAGACCAAAGAATAAATTTAATTCGGTATCTTCAGACCTGTTAAATACAGTAATAATTTAACTTAATTTTTCTAGGTTGACTTTTCACAAATATTTAATATAATGTTCCTTTAGAAACCATAAGTCCCTTACTGAAAATCCATGAGGTCATTTCAACCATGTAAATAGACAATAGATTTTCCTGACTCTAATTTTCAGCATTTCCAAGGGGTTCTACTGAGTGGTGAGATAATGCAAATGGACCAAAGCTCCAAGCCAGGCTTCTGCAGAGAAAATCTGAGTCCTGCAAGTTCGATTAAGCTAGCTAATTTTCAGTCAAACAAGCTAATTTCCAGGCAGATTCTTCTGATGTTTTCCCTCTGTTTGTAATTTGCATCATTAAATAGCTCGGTGTTTCAAAGCAGCCACAGCACTAAGGTCATGGGGCTTTGTGTTAAATAGCAACCACCTCGACTTTTTTTAAGGAAGGAACAGAGAGCAGCTGATCCTGTTGTGGCGTGATTTTCTTTTTTTCTTAGTGGGAAGAGGCTGAAGTGTCTTATGGATCACAGAAATTTGCTTTGGTTCGGAGAACAGCTTTCCTCAGTGCCTTTGTGCTCCAGAAAGCAGCCCAGGATCACAGGTGGCCTTGGTTATCAAGATTTTTTTTTTTTTTAATGGTGTTCCCCTCTTACGCTTAGAACAGCAGGACATCTTCCTGACATGAATATCTCATTTTAAGTGGCACAAAATCCAAAAATCTTAAAGAGACATCCAAAACCTGAATTAAAAAAAAATCTACCATTGAAATTCAAAGGGCAAAATTGGTTCACAAACATTACTGATGCTACAAAAGGGTTACACAGGCACATACGTAGAGTTATGTCCTCTCACAACCAATTTCTCCTTGAAGGTTTTCAAAGGACTCCTTCTAAAATAACATGTCTAATACAGAGAAAGCAGGAAAACACCTCTTCACTCTTACCTATACCTCTCCAGAACAAAATCATTTCTCTTTGTCTCTCTGGTCGCAGGAATATGCACTTTGGCTCATTGGCACCTTGGAGCACGGTTTCTACCCTACGAACTGACGTTGGTGCTAGTATTAAAAATCTTCCATCATATAACTCCAAGCCATTCATATTAATGTGCCTGCGTCAAATTACCCTTTCTATTCTGCAGGGGAAGGAAAGACCATAAAATGCTCTCTGAATCCATAAGGACAACCGATTGGCACAGATAGGAGTTTTGCTCTGAAGCGACAGCACTTCTGTTCCGAAACATGACCTAATGACTGCAAAGGGTTTCTTTGAAAACACCATATTTGTTATTAAACCATATTTACCATATCACACACGCCGGAACCATTTTATACCAATGTTCTCAGGGAGTTAAAGATGGCTCAGAAGAAAAACTGCCACCTTTAACAAAGAAATGCAATAGATTTTTGTCATGGGAGGGAGGCCCAATTCAATGTGCAGTTGCCTCTGGGTTTCTATTTTGTCTCTAGTTGTTTTCCAGCACCTTCTCACCATGTTACCAAAAGTTAGAAAGTGTATTTTAAGAAATGTCACCATTTTTGATATTTACTAAGAATGACATGCTCAGGGACGTATTTCCATGAAAATATAGACTACAGAATTTAGAGACGCACTATGTAGAAGAATTCAACATGATTTAGGCTATCTCTAAGCTTTTGCCAAACTGTAACGGGACCTTAATGTGTGAAGTACACACACGAAATTGTCCGTTTCCTTTAATTGATGTTAGTTCTCACCATGACAAGGTAAACTTGAGGATTATAAAACATTCCAATCTTAGAAGGAATACTTTTTTTTTAAATTTCAGAATATTATGGGGGTACAAACATTTTGGTTACATATAATGCCTTTGCCTCATCCGCACAGCCAAGTAAACCATCATTAGAGCGAACAGACAATCTATCGAATAGGAGTAAATATTTGCATTCTACACATCCAATAAAGGGCTGATAACAAGAATCTGTATAGAACTTAAGAAAATTAACAAGGAATACTGTTTTGTTTTTTTTTTTTTTAAAAAAAAAAACTCTAGTTAACTAATACCAATCCTCTTTCAAGAAGGAATATTGTTCCCTGCTCTCAGGTCTCTAGCAATTGGTTTCTGGCTTGGATATAAGGCCTACCCCTTTGCATCTTCTTCTCTCTCCCTCAGTAGCCTGTGAACAGCTGTGGGCAGAGATTGATTCATAGATAGTATTTAACACATTTGTTGAACCAATAGTACATGGAATTAAAACATATTTTACTTTTCTATGCAGAACTGTGTCACGGCATCATGTTACAATGTTTCAGCTATTTTGAAAAGCCTCGATTGGTAGGAGAAAGGCAGGAAACTATTAAAGGTCCCTCCAACGAAAACAAAATGTCAGTAAGATCCATTAAGAGAGTGAGTTTGATGAAGTAACAGAAACCAAATATTCATCTGTAGGCAGTGTACACAAACACTTGGGTACAAACACACCTATGCTATTTAAATGGATGAATTCTCACATAAATGTGCTATTCATCCTACTCTGAGGATGATAGAGAAATGGGAGCAGATTTCCTTATCTATCTTTACGTGCTGGTTAGATCGCACAGAAGAATACGAAAATACTTCAATAAAATAAGAGATGCAAGAAAAATTCTTTCGAGTGCATTCTGATGTGTGCAAACATGGCATATTTAATTAGTATTACATTCCATCTTTTAAAAGACACCCAAGATTTGAGATATAAAATTACCTTTTAACAACTCAAAGCTGCTAAACTTCTCAAGCAACCATAACTGCTACTGGTTTTCAGTGCAGACCACAAGCGACTACTTCTCAGAACAGAGCACAACACAAATATGCAAGTAGGTAACAGAGTAAGGGAACCAGAACTAGAAACTTACTGTTTTTCTACTTCTAGAAGGAACAAGAATGGTGCTCCTCTAAGTTCACATGACTAAAAGCGAAACGAATAAACAAAAAAGCTGCATTAAATAGATCATGAAATGACTTGCGATAGGTAACAGATGTATTACTAAGGACATTTTGTTTATCCATTGCAGTTAGGTTGAAGAGAATCATCAGGCTTAAAATTTTTCTCAGGAAAACTAGTTAGTCTTCAAAAAACAATTCTTTTGGCCCCCACTCTATTGGGCTGCACAGAATTTTCAAAGCAGCATCATGTTGTAAAAAAATGCCCTTTTAATCAGATTACCCTTGGCGAACATCCCAAACTCAGGCTGAAGTGCAGTGTTTGTGGTTTCTCAACAGCTTACGCTAAGCCTGCACCATGGAAATAATCTACTTTTAAAACCCAGGAAACAAATCGACTGCACTAAGGACATAAGTCGCTGTCATTAGGGAGTGATTAGGCTAAACATTTTTATACACTCTACTAGCCCACTTTCAAATTATATATCTCTGGCCGATAGGAAGAAAGGTACTTCAGGTGAGTGTTCAGAACAGCCATGCGGAAAAGTTAATAAATCCAAATGAATAGAACAGTAAGAGGAAGAATTAAAAGAGCTCTTGTTTCATTTTTAACTTGCTAATACCTAAATCAGGATTTTCAGGGTCCAAAAATGGAGAGTTTGGTCACATCTCACACATACACACAATATTTTTCTTTTAGCATAGTGTTTTTTCAAGGCTTAACACATTGCACGTCCCTATTACTTATTTTAGGCTAACATGCTTCCTGTGTCACATAGTTTATATAGGAAATTCTGTGGGGACTAAGCATGAGAAAATACCAGTTTGATAATTTATCATTATAGTCCATCCCATTCATCTTTCTTTACCAGTGAGGGTTAGCTTTGGGGCTTTAGTGGTGATCAACATGCTATATTGTGGAATACAGTAGGAAGTTACAGCATGATCCCAAATACGGTCATCTCCTCTTGTCCCATAAGTCCCCCCACCTCAGGACCCTGATAAAGTATCTTGGGAATAGAAGGCTTACAACCCCACATTATATTTGGTGTTATTCTTACCTTTTAAAACATTTATACTTATTAATGAAACTCTTGGCATTGAGTTACTTGGGTTTATAGCCATTTCTATTGTTTTCTTGTTTCTTTTGTTTTTGAGGAATATTAAAAAACATCAACATACTAAAATCATGTAGAAAATATCGATTTCTTTAATGAAAGAAGCTAAGTATATGCTCTCAGCACAGTGGATATGGGAGGTTTATTTTTTTTTTTCATGGATTGAAAAAAGATTCTATTTCAGAATGGACTATCCCACTGACCCAAAGATCTGGCTTGAGCAATATTTGGTTCCTTCTTTGGATATTCTGCTGATAGTTTCATTTCTAATTTATGAAACATTTCATTAATCCTCAATCTGTCAGCTCTTTCTCGACAACAATGGAGGCTGACAGACAAAAGATTAATATTTATTAAATACTCTACACTTTAGAAGTTTGTGAAACACTCTGTTCATTTTAGTCCCCATTTCACCTAATTCTAAACAAACTGCACCCTTCCTAATTTCCCCAGAAAGCACATAGACAACAGACTAAACCAATTTTTAAATACCAAAATGTACAATACTAGATCTAAACACAACATACAGAAAGAAATCAAAATACAGCAATCCTTGAGCAGAATTGCTAACATTCACATTAAAAGCATCTCCTATCCCAAGTATTTCCAGCATACATTTTTTGTGTGCTCTCTTCCTCATCCTCTCAGCACCCTCCTCTACTTTTCCAATCTCATAAATAATTCATGAACTGATAAATATGCAATTTCAAAAAGTGCAGACAAGGCAGCACTACATTAAAAAAAAAAAGAAAAGAAAAGAGCTTGCGTTTTTTACACGCAAGTCCTATGCTGTACTTTATGGATGACACATTTTCTAGTATTCAAACCCTGTATTGTGTCTATGAGAGGAGTGTGACTGCATTTCTAGTCAGATACCTTGCGAGACATGCTATGAATTGTTTGAAGTCTGTAATACACAAAATAATAAACATTTAAAGAAATGAAGTTAGTAATATTTCAGAGCTTGATGATTTATCATTGGAATTTTTGAACAAGTAGCTTAAATTTTCACTCGATCAAGTTATAAGATCAGAGACGTGCAGGTCTTACATACAGAATAATTCCCTAGTGACAACACCACAAAGGTCTCAAGCTCCTAAGGTTGCTCCTAAGCAAGAGTCGTTTATTTGACATCACACGAACATTTCTCAGAGGCCAGTTTCACAAGATCAGCAGCAAGCTGTTCTGCCTGGGCTTTCAGACAGGTAAAGCCACCCATCTAAGAGCAGCATATAGAGCAGAGCGGAGGGCCTCCATTTTGTGGGCTAATTGCTTGATTACCAGCCTGAAACAAAATGGAGGCGAGACCTTTTTAAAGCAGCTCAGGGCTGATCTATCAGAGGAAAATGGGAAATGTATTAAGAGGGTACAAACATTCCTTAAAGAACCCTAAGCATCCAATCAGATAAATATTAAAGGTAATGTAATAAATATGGATTACATTGTATTTATACACTGAGAATAGAGATAATAATCAGGAATAAAGTACTTATTGAAAGAGAGCTATTCTAGTTTAGCAACAGTTAAGTTTTAAAAAAAGGAAACCTGGTTTCAGTCTGAAATGTAACCTTTCAAATGAACACTTAAATTGGAAAACACCATGGGTAAGAAATAGACCACAGCATTTAATTTGGACCGGCTAGTTGGAAGCCTATATTTACTGTACTATAATTTCAAATTTAATTAAGTCACACTGCTGATGCCAGTAGCATCAACACAGTAAAGATGATTAATTGCATGCGTAAATGAAATATAAACAGCCCTAAAAATAACATTAATGCACAACCTTGCACACAGAAATGGTATGATCGATTTAAGTGTAAGCGCCTACCTGCGTCTTTGAGACACATGCCAGAATTGGGAAGAGGGTCCTGCATTTGAATGTAATCACTGTACCAAAAATATAACCTTTTACGGGTCATTATTTTTCTAAGACATATGTCCAACCTCCCCATTCCCTCTCCTCGCCATGCCTCAACCCCCAGCATGATTTGTTATCTTATAGAAGACTTTTCACACAATTTGCATTGTCATCTTATGGATTGGCTACCGGTACACAAACATGAGCTGACACACTGCAATGGTGGGACTGGGCTGTCACAACAAGGCAGCTGGACTGTTATATATTCACTTTGCTTCCATTGTACTTCCATTCACAGCAGCGGTAGGACAAAGGGCCCGCCAGAGCTAACCACGGATTGTCACCTTGATTTGTCCAGTCTAGCAGATATGCAGAAATGAATTATATTCTCCTGCTTATGAACACAACTCAGAAGCAAATAAGCTTGCAAATAGCATCTTCCAAACCATATTATCTAAGAAATATCAAGCTTCTTCATAGATACTACATGCTGCCTCGCTGAGTAGGTGAGGAAAAGCAGAAAGAACCATCCGATTAATAAAGACACAATAAGACTCTTCTCCAATAACGTATTATTGAGATTAGAAACTAAAGTCACTCTGATTGAGAGATACATAATTTGTATTCTGCTTAGCTTTTATTTTTGGTGAAGGCTATCACAACGCTTCAAAATGTAAACTTACCATATTTTTCAAAAGAATATGCAATGTGAAGCCTAGTAAATAAAGCAGTTATTCTTTTAAGAAAAACTATACTAAACTGAAATTTTTTAAAAAAATGATAAAATGAAAGACTTCATTCAATGTCTATTATAACAGAGTTCTCCATGAACTCAAATCTTGTCTTACATAAATTTTACCAAATGTTAAAGCTCTAAGCTTAAAAGCATCCAAAATAGTTGACTGCTAATAAGAAAATTCACTGGAAGATTTTTTTATGCCAGTTGTTTAATTTACTACTGTATTGACAAGATGTGTGTGTGTCTTTGAGATTCAGGCAGTTTTAATATCTACATGTGGATAAATAAAGCAGACAGGGTTTAGAGATTTCTTTACAAAAATATGCCATCGAAATCAGAGAAAAGGGGAAAACTGTTTTCTACCAGCTTTCTGGGTGAAGGTAAAAGAAATTCCTCCATGCAGCAAAGAAGAAAATTATTGCCTTGTTAAAAAAAAAAAGCCCGATAAAAATCATTTCACACACAAACACACCACCCCCTTACAAAATTTTTTCCATTTTCATAGAAGATGCTGCATTCTTGCTGATCCTTCAAAAGACACATTTTAATAAAACCACAGCTTCGTGTTTAAGAACACTTTGAGCAACAGAATGTAACCTATAGTAGTTGGTTTTATTATTTTTAATGCTACCTCAACAGTATTCTCAGAGTGCTTGTCTCTGAAGAAAACCTAGAGAAGCATTCCATTTGTTCTTTAAAAAAATGTGTATATATATATATATATACACATATATAGTTCTTATATATATAAGAGCTAATCTGAAGATGCTGCATTTAAAAACCAAAATGTTGCATTTTCATTTGAGCATATAATATTTAAAATAGCCATGCTAAAAATATGTTCTATTCAAAAGACCTATTAATTTTGAATTTTAAAGTGCACTATTCTATTGTCTCCTGCTTAATACATATGGATTCTGTTCACAAAGCAACACTTGGTACCTAGTGTTTTAAATGGTGACTAGCACAAACGAACATGATACACGTAGTTATAGTCAGAAGGTATGAAAAGAACATGAAACCCTACCCCATACAGAAATGCAAATGTTATTTGATCAAAGGGCTGCACTTTCACAGTGAAGAATTCAGTCAAAATAGAAATCTTTCCTTTAGGAGGACGCATAAGAAAATCCTGCAGAATTTGTTTCAAATATATTTAGAAAAAATTTAAATGTACCAAAAAGTATTATTTATTATTGTCCAAGGAAAAATTATACAGATGTGTCTTCCCTCAGAATTCTATGCAGCCAACCGTAAGAGCTCTGCGACCGTTCACCTGACTGCAGCAGAATCGGGCTTGATGGTGACAGAGGGTGACAGAAAGGGACCATTGGAAGTGCTATTATGCAGTTTTCAGGGGAAGATTTCAGCACATTTCAGCTTTATCTACTTATCCTAGGTAGTTGGGTGGTGGAGTTTTTTGTTTGTTTGTTTGTTTCGTTTACCAGTTGTGCATAGCTTCCAATATTGAAATTCAGCTTGCACTCCGTGACCATTTACAGCACCCTGTGCTTTAAGATTTAACATTATTTGAGAGATTTTCAAGTTGCTTTGGCATTTCAATCTGCTTTCTAGTTGTAAATAAAATCACACATTAGTGCCTTCCTGCACGTGGTCCTTTTTGAAAAAGATGTGACTCCACTTTATCCTTTTATTTAATCTTAAGTTCTGAGAACATAATACAGAACACTATGGTAGCCTCCCGATTTATAGTAGAAAATACGCCCAGTTTAGGGTTTTTGTGAAAAATGTGATCTCCAGAGCTAAAATGGTTTCCTCAAAGCCCATCTTTTGTGCATTTAAATTACTGCATGTATGTTTCTCTTTAAAATTGGTATTAAACATGATTCTGGAATTTGGAGTCACTTGGAATTATTTTATAAGTGCAAGTTAGAACTCTGCATTAAACACAGATGAGCATTCTACAGTTGTTAAAGAGGAAAAAAGGTCAACGTTCAAAATTTAAAGGTTTAAAATAAACACGACAAATTATCTTTTTTCAAAATCAGTAATCACATTTAAGAAAAACAATGTTTTAAAGCATTTCATGGAGGACACAAAAAATATTAGTAAATATGAGATTTTGTCCCAGAAAACAATCTTAATTATTCACCTTCTCTCCCCAATACGATTCTGTCCCCTCCCCCAGAATGTTCTTTTGAAACAGGTTTAAAAGGGAGGGGGGACATCAAATCACTGCTCAGCATTGTCCTAAACTTTCATCACATTTAAGAGTAAGGCAAGCCACACAGCACTGCTCCCTGATATATCGTCGAGTGGACCTTCTAAGGTTCTGTTTTCTACGTAGGGTCAAGACTGCTGACATGGGATTAATCAGCTACTCCTCCTAAACCATGAATCAGAACAATTGCTGTCAGTTTCATATGGTACAACTGCTTGGAAATAGAAGAGTTGGAAAGTGAGAGAACGTATCAGGAATGTAGAAAAGAAAATGTTAGTGGGCAGTTGTAACTCCAATTTGGCTACTTGTGATTTGGTGCAGTCACCAAATTAGAATGATGAAATATCTGTTCAACCAAGTGCTTTTAGAGCATCCATCCCCTTTCCCTCCGCCTTTGAGATCTTGCTCTTCTATCAGTTGTGACGTTTTATAAAAACTTCACACTCATTTACTTCTTTTGGTGGGCACCATTTATGTTCAAGTTCACATTTAAACATGTCTGTTGACCCAGGGTTAAATTAAGCAAAGGCTGGGCAAAACGAGTGCAGTTCTTCTGCGCACATATTGCAGAGCCAACATTGTATTTAACCTCTCCATCAGTGTTTGCACTGCGGAATTGGAAAATACTAGGTGCAAATGTCTGCATAACGGGGAACTGAAATCCTTCACTATTAGAGAGGAGTGTGGCAAGCTTCTTTTTATATGAGGATACACTTACATTAAAACGGCCCTGTTCCTAAATGAGATTGCTTCTATTACTAACCATGATATGAAAATGGACACTTATTGATCACATGTTTGGAAAAACAACTATCTCTGAGTTTATAAATGATATTCAGACAAAATCAAGAGGGTTTTTTCCTCTCTTGGGGATAAAGTACCACACACAGAAAAGCCTTTTCTATTTGTTAGCTTTAGAATTAGACACTTTTAGGAAAGCAAACATTAAGGCTATGATATAATATATGATCGGAATATATGGGCAAAGGTGATTAATAATTGTGTCTTGAAAATGAAATCATATTGTATTATAGAATATAAAAGTAAAGGGAATTTTGAAAGTTAAAAGTTAAAATTTATTTTCAATTATTAAATTTAATATTATTCAATAGCACTATTTTGTTCAATTTTAAGATAGAAAATAGTTCTTCCATAATAAAAAAGAAAATAGCTATTTTAATGCTGATAGATTTTTAAAAGTTCAAAGAAATTTTTATTCAAAGTGTCAAAAACAAAGTATATGTATATGTTAGTATAATAATGTATAAATAGCCATTTACAAATGTAATCATTTCCTGTGTACCTGAGATCTGCTTTTACACAACTGATTGAAAAAAATAGACTTATTTTGATGTTTCATGATGCTGCTACAAATCATATGATAAAATATGAAAATATTGAAACTGGTTATAAACAGTACAAAATTGTAAATATATATTAAATCTATTTTATGCATACCCAAGATATATTTTATCTTAACCATATACATAATACAGATACATGGGCAATTAAAGGTCTGTTATTATTAAAACACACTACAGAATTAGTATGTTAAATAAAATGAAATTATTCCACAAGAAAATGATGTAATAAAAAATATATTTTCATTTTGATGTGAAATAGTAAGCACTCATTTTTATATCACAAAAACTTTATCATCATCATTTTAAATGCAATATTTTGTGTATCTACATGAAAGTTCTCAAGAAAACTGAATCACTGACGAAAGAAATGGAAGTATCTGTAAGCATTTGTCACAAGAATTTATTCTTCTCCAAAAGAATTTACCCTATAACTTCAAGACATTACTTGGAAACAGATGTATAGCTATCACCACCTTCTTTAAGTTTAGAGAAACTTTAAAATGTTTTTGTAAATATAAATATTGATTTGATTAAATAGCATGGGGATTGAAGTTAAAACTACTTTATTGCTTCAATAAAAATACTTTTGTTTGGTAGAAAAAAGTGCAGAATTATGTGAAAAAAATCTGACCATGCAAAAATACTTACAAGAAGCACTGCTTTTGTAAAGAGCTGACTTATTTTTGTCCAAATGGGATAAAAAAAATAATGTATTTTATAACTGATGAAATGTTTGATTATAAAAATAATTTGTTATAGTGTAATTCAAAATGAGTGTTTGTTTAACTGTACTGTGACATTGATTCATAAGATATTTGATAAAATTACTGTCAAATTTCCAAATTGTATAAAGCAGTGTAAATAATTTGTAAAAGGCTATTTGGAATGATTTTAATCTTTTTTCCTGTTTTATTAATAATTTTTATATGAGGAAAAATACAATAAGAATATTTCTAAAGAATTCCCTAAATGTACTTAAATTCTATATGTATTTATTTTGGTTAACATTTCCAGAATTTATGCTAATTTGGAGCGTGTAATGCTATTCTTGTTATTTCCAAAGAAAATCCATAGTATCAATAGTATCAATGTTATTGCTCCGGATGAAAGCATTATACAAAGCGATTTATATAACAAACAATATTCTTATCTGTTATTGAAAATAATACTATTTTGCTTATCCGAAATCAATTAACATGTGCTATTTTTTTTACATAATTTGATAAAGATCAGAAATGAAAACAAAAGCCGTCATCTCGAAGTAAAATCAGGGTAACCAAATACACATAAAGAACAGCAGGTTTAAGGCTTAATGCTACACCTGAATATAAATTCTGCACGGTGAAGTCAAACTGCTACAGATAAGCAGAGGTGCTCTCAAAGAGCAGGGGCAGGGCGGAGGCAAGGCAAGAGGAAAGAGGGACCTTGATAACCTTTAGAGGGGTGACCAATTCATGGATGTGACTCCTACCATTCTCCCCACAATGATTTGCACCAAGAAAGGCTGGACACCTAGATCAAAGCCACACTCCCCCTCTCGACTCTGGCTAACTTGTCCTCAATTATAGATGACCTTTAGGCAAAGAAACAAAAAGAAATGTTTCCTTACCATTAAGTGGAACAAAATTCGTATTTTAAAATTGCTGAGTACACATGCACATCTGCACTCCAGAAAATTTTTAACTTGCCTTTGCTCCACCAACATTTAATCTACCTACTACATAGAATTTGGGAAGAGGGTTTTCATTTATTATGCATACCTTTAAACAGCATAATCAAACCTTAATAAGCTTCTAAAATTTTGACTTAATCTATGTAAAAAAATTAAAAAGCATATAGAACAATGATTTATGGGATATTTTTTTCTGTGAAAAATTAAATCAGTGTAAAACCTGGATTACTGCTAATGAAAATAATATCAAAAGGGTTGCTAATCATATAATGTTTTGCAGCTATGAAAACACTGTTAGCTCTGCTTGAAAAAACTCCCTTAACCTGTTTACCAAATGTTTGGATGATGCTTCAGAATTACAAGACTGTAGAATATAATTTGAATAAGAGAGAGTTCTGCTGGCAAACTAAGGATTCTGTTTAAAATATCTGTAAAGGACTTTGGTATTTTCAAAATTACCTTTAACTTTATGTAAATTATTTATTTTTAACACAAATGCAATTTTTGGTTAAAAATGCTACTCCAAAATTCCACGTGTAGAAAAGATAACTCTCACAGAATAATAAGAGTATTGTGAAACAAGAATTCTTAAATATCAACACATTCCCCTCTAGCTAGTATTTGGTTAATAAAATTTCCCTTATAATTAGGAGTTTACTGTAAGAAACTCTAAATCAAACACTCAAATTATCAAATCTCTACTTAAATCATTGTTTGATTCTGTTAAGAAACTTTTTTAAGCTTTATATGTATCTATTAAAAAAAGAGCGTGATCATGCCTTCCCTTCCTTACATCAGATAAGAACACTTCAAAAGTTTCCACTCAGTTTCTTTTGTTCAAAGAGAAAAATATCTTTGTAAGTACTTTTTTCTCTCTTAAATCCATTGTGTAAAATGTTTTTAAAAACAGGGAAAAAATGTGTAATGAGAAAATACATCCCAATCCCAACAACCATAGGCAACCACTGGAAATATTTTAGAATATTTCCTTCCAGTCTTTGTTTCCCCTAGGAATTTGCATTTTATAAAACATGATATTACAAATTATATGTAACTTGGTATTCTGCACTTTTGTTTCAAAGTGTATTATTAGAATTATCTTATATTACTGCATGCTCTTTGTAAACAATAGTGTAAAAATTATATGATCATCCATCATATGAGAATGTTAGCTAAATCACTTTTCAGAAACAAGGAAGGAAATCTGTTATTTGGAAGAACTATGATGCATACTTTTGTGAAGATAATAATCACCCCAAGTTCTTTTTTCCTTTCTTTTCTAACTTTAATAACTTACAATTTTGAGCGTTGTTTAGAACAAAAATAAAGATTAAAAAACCTGAGTTATATCGAATATTTATCAGATAAATAGCTCAGCTTTACCAATGTGTCTTTCCTAAAGCTTACAAAGTATTCCTCGCTTATGTGCATATGAGAAAGGGCTATAAGAAGAATAGCTGAGATTTGCTGGAGGCAAAGCTTACAGAAATAAGAATCTGCAGGTTTAAAAAGGTAATGCCGTAATCTTACAATTATTCAGAGCAAACCATAGACATGCAGTGTGACCATTTGCAAATGCCATTTAAAAAGGACAGGTACCTATGAATTCCATATTCATTTCAGATAATGTTGTTGTTTTGTAGGTTGAGATGACACTTGTGTGTGTGATATGTGTACATTCACCTTAAAATGTTGTACAGAGAATCAAAATCCCAGAATTGCTAAGTGAAATAATGAGGAAAATGTGCAAAAAGACATGTGAACAGGGTAGAATACTTAAGAATGTTACAGGTAACACAAAGATTTCCTTTCTTTGCTCAATTTCTCACTATTAAAAAATTTCCCTGAAGGAAACAATGGTTCCATATATATCAGTAGGGTTTTGGAGGTGTTTAGGAACATCTTAATGAAAAATCGGTAAGATTTCCTGTCTTTCTTGCATAGATATTTCTGACATATGGACAAACATCTTTTTTTTTCCTCTTTCACTGATCATTCTAATTGACAGAAATGACCTAATGCTAAAGATAGAGTAGAGTATCTTGAGATAAATGTAATGGTCAGTTTTACAGTTTGACTGATTATTTAATTTGATTGAGCAGTTATTTTGCTTAATTGATTATTTTATTTAGGTTGGAGGATGTATTTTAGAATGTGTGCTCTGTGTGTGTGTATGTGCTGAGAGAGAGAATGACGGCTAGGAAAGTTTTATGCCTAAGGAGAAGTAGAATGATCACAGATGCAGGAAGTATTTAAAATCATCCACGCAGCCATCTCTGAAGCCCTGATTACAAGTGTCAAATGTTTCTCAGATGCCTCAACCATAAAATAATCCCGGTTTCATTACTTTAGAGAATCAAAACGTGATAGTATTTGCATATTAAAGGTCCAAATGCAGTATTAATTCTACTCTTTCTTACTGGAATTTATTTTCAAACAAAGTGCATTACTATCACACACATTTAGAAATCTAGTACTGTATATCCAGACTTGCAAAAGGGAATAGGATTGATTTAAATGACTCTGTAAAAAATGAATATGTCCTAAAATGTGCTCTCTTAGTTGTCTTGATGATTTATTTTAATATTAAAAAACCTAATCTCTGCTTGTTAAGAAGATCATGTATGTATTCGTTTATTTAACATTAGGATATGCTTGATATCATATTACTTCCAGACGTATTAAGCTGAGAAAGAATGATGAGCACAAATACAAAGGAAAGGTCTAAGCTCGAGTATTTTATTATGACCCTCATTTTAAAAAGTAACAAAAATGTTTGTTCTTCAGTTAATGAAAAAAGTAATAGTTTCTACTTTTTCCCAGCAAGTCATGAAATTGAAGAATGAGCACTACTAAACTGAGGGAAAGTGAAAACTAAAGATGTTCTTTCATGTTTTCCTTGGGGGTGTAAAGAGAGATTGTTCTTTTCTAATTTATTTCATACCAGGAAGTTAAATTTTATTTTGTGGATAATTTAATTACCTTCCATACCTCATAGATTCAGAATATTTCAAGGAATATTTCCATTTTCCCCTTTTCTTCCATATCTCACATAACCACTCATGGAATGATAGAAATCTTTGAAATGCTAGTGTTTTCACATGACACTGATTCTTTGAAAAAATCATAATCTTTGTATTTTTAAGGGAACTTACAAATGAATTTAAAATTCATATCTTAACATATTAAAATATACTAATTCCTTTTAAAACACTGGGTCAAATACCCCTTTTCACTTAGCCACTTCCTTCTAAGATGCTACAAACAATTCGACTCAGAGCTCCCATTTATGCACCATATAATTATTTCCTGATTTGAAGTATAAAAATTACATAAAGCATAACAGGTTCGAGTATAAAGTAATGAGATCAGTCTAACAAACAAATCCAAACTTACATTTTCAAATAAGTTATTTTCATTCAGAGGCATCACCTTAAGAGTATGTATTCATTCCATTTATGTGACCATTCTTCTCTTTAAAACGACTTTCTCGATAGGCATATTGTTTGCAAATCTTCAATGAGGTTATCATGTATTGAGAGGGTTTATTATATCATTCGGTGCCAATAGTTTGAAGAATAGGTGATCTACCTTGGTTGAAGTAAAGAAGAGACGATAAAGAAGGAAAGAAAGATTATAAGAAGCTGTGTGATATAATGTGACCAGTCTTCTTGTGAGATTTAAGAACAGATTTAGAAGGCAGTTCTAAAAAAAGAGTTTCAAAACAAGTTTTCAGCAAAGACAGTAGTATTGGTGAACTGTGTGTATGGGCCCTAAGATAGCTTACTTGAAGAACAATGCTCTTTTGGATATATGCATACTCATTTGCTGATTTTAAATACAGCAGTCGCCCCTTATTGGAAGACATATTCCAAGACCCCCATGGATGCCTGAAACTATGGATAATACTGAATCCTATATATACCATGATTTTCCCTATACATACCAATCTATGGTAAAGTGTAATTTATAAATTAGACACAGTAAGAAATTAATAACTATAACTGATAATGAAATAAAACAATTATGGCAATATACTGAAATAAAAGTTATGTGAATGTTCTCTCTCTCTGTCTCTCAAAATATCTAATTGTACTGTACCTCTGGATAACTGAAACTGGAAAGAGAAACCATGGGAGGAAGGACTGCTGTATGTGTGTATACATATAAGCATATATTTATATATACTCATAACTTTATGGTGATACTTTGTATACCGCTCACTACATTTATGTCTAGAAAGAGGAAAAAAAGGATGAGCTGCACAGTTAGAAACTGGAGCCACAAACCATGTGTAGCTTAGGCCCTGGTTGCCTATTTTCTACCAAGTTTTGCCATTTATTAAGCAGAGAGCTTTCTCACTTGGTTCCAACTCATTGGGTTTTGCCTGTGGAGTACTTTATTTGGTTATTTCTTCTATTAGTCCTTCAAGAAAGTCAGTCTTATTACCTTAGCATTACAATTTTAGACCCCCAAAATGGCATTATCCAGTTTGGATTACTCAATTGATATATTAGACTTGGTTTTGAATGAATTCTTATAGTTTCCAAAGTCAAAATAATCCTCAAAAGAAAACAGGTTTTCAATCTTTTAAGGTAGTCTGTGGTTTGAAGAATATGTTACAGAGTGTGAAAATAATTTCCAAAAGTTCCTTATTGTAATATTTTGACCAATGCCCACTCATTTGTTTAAGATGGTTGTTTGAAGGGGACAGCACTCTGAGTGTCCAATTTTTGATGTGTGCATCTAAAAAGTTTTCACAAAATTGTACATTTATATATCTATTATTGTAGAACATATTATTTAATATAAATTTTTAAATGCAATGACTATAAGCCAACTTTATCACCTTCATCCTATGAATGATCTCTCAGGGGTTAAATCAACTCAGAATAAAAACTAGACTGAAGGGCACCATAAAACTAACTTTAATTGTCAAATAAAATCATTCTAAGATGTAATATTTTGTTTACTTTTGGCCTCAATTCAAAGAAAATGGGTTGTTAAAATATCATGTCTTCTTGTGAGACATTGTTATATTTTTTTTTTACCACAAATGTTCGGAATATGAAGAAACTAATATATTTCAACACATTGTCAGAGAGAAGTAAAAAGAAAAATCTCAGAGATATTAGTTTTATCAATATATAATTATGGCATTTTATCTACTGATATGCTTAAATTAGTTAGATGTCTATTGATTATACAGGACATTGGCCAGGGAGCCATCAAATCCATTCGTATTCACCTGGACCAAGTTCTTATGTACAGGGTTGGGTATTATGAAAGATAAATACATGGAGCAGTTTAATGCCTCTTTTTAATTCTCTCTTGCTTTATTTTACGTAAGTGAAGAAATCTACAAATTTCTGTTGGGGATAACCTTTATAAAGTTGTTGTGAAAATTCATACCTTGATAGGTTTTTTTTTTTTTATCTCCTACTCCTTAAGGCTTAAAAGCAAACTTCAAGAAAAATGTCTTGAGCCACATCTACTATATCTAGGGCACAAGAATCTTCTGAATATTTCAAAGCTTCCCCCACTTCAGATTTTCTAAACACCAAACATAATCGGTCAAAATTATAAAATATGATCGATCAATATATTATTTTCAGGTTTGGTAATAATTTCCTTAACTCCATATTGTATATACATGAGGAAACCAAGACCTGGAAGCATGAGGCGCCTTGCTCATGTCAGGGCCATTGGTATCAGTACAGTGTGAAGAACTATTCAGACTTGTGTATTAGAACACACCACCCTGCTCCATGGACAGTCGGAAAGAGAAATGAAATCGCTTTTTCTTGATCTATTTATGTGGATCCAATGCTGGTAATTATCTGAAGAGATCTGGAACTCATTTAGGCTTTTATTTTTAATTTTTTTCTGATCACACAAAAATACATTTTTCTCAAGGAAATAAAAAAGAAATCAAGACTAAAATAGGTCAAGCTTTGAAGTCACCAAACTAAAGCTGATTCAAAACTTTTGTGAAACGGTGCTTCTCACTATCAGAGTGATGGTAGCTAGAAGCAAGCTTGAATCCAGCCCCTGTCGGTACTGTAGCACTGCCTACGAGGGGTCAGGGGGCCTGCAGAGCGGGTGGCAGGCTGTCACAGGGATGACCTGAGCAGCGGATCCTTTAAGGAAACCAAACGATGGGCATTTCAGGATGTTCACTGTGTTCTTCCTTACTTGGAATTCTGTTTATGCTCTACCATTAATGTAGGTTTTCCTTAATGAATACTTTCCAGCTGAAAGCTGGTGAAAGATATGCTATGTGAATCTTTTTAATATTAATTCATTAAATTAACACAGTTCTGACTTGCAATGAGGCCTTTGTGTTTTGATGTTATACTTAGGTTTTCAGATAATGTTCATGACAATACATGTGTTCCTCGCAAAGATGATTTTTTTAATCAAAGTCATTTAACATATTAGCAGTCTTCTGTAATAATCTGAAAATTTTTCTGTCTGGTAGTATAAAAGTCAATGTAAAAATTTGGCTATTTCATAATTTGGATCCATGCATTTGATTGAAACCATTTTTCTCCTGCAAGTTTGGTGACTCTGCTGCCAAAAATATGTACATTTTGCTTCTTTTTCCATCTTTGAAAATACAAGTGTTAAGTTAGGCTATTTTCCCCATTTCCTTATAAATGATTGGGGAGAGGGCGACTCTCTTTCAAAATCCCCCTATGCAAAACCAAAGGGGAAACATCACCACATTCATGATGATCGTATTTACTAAATCACTCTCAAATTAGATGCTTCAGAAACAACATGCTACACAAATAGCAAATATTCAATTCGTGCATTGCCTGAAGGCTTTGGACTGCATTACCCTACATATCCATCACAGGAACAATAGAATACAATGATTCTACAAGGTTAGAGAAATCAAACACACTCAGCCACTTTTCATAAGGAATATTTGGATAACCAAGGCTTGATGCAAATGTTTGTTACTAGCCATTATGACAAGCTGGGGACATTCCATGATCTTATTAGTACGCAGTCATTCACAGTTTGCTTTTTACATATCAAAACATACACACAGATAATAGAAATAAATTGTTTATTTCCCATGTTACTAGGCAATTATAAATATTTCAGCAAAAGGGTTATACTGTGCCAAGGTTAGAATCTAATAGAATAATTCAAGATGCAAATGCCATTGTTTAGTAAGCTAATGCCGATGTTCCCAAACAGTCCTCATTTGATTGGTTTCTAAGAAAAAAGACTTAAAACGGAATATGGTAAGCCATAGCTTTTAAAAAGCTGCTACTCCATCACTTATCACTTCTGTAGGATCTCTTTTATTTTTCCTTCCCCAGACAGGATTCACAGGAAATAATTCTACACACTGCACATAGCTATCAACAACTGGGAACCCCTTATTTCAATTCTAGAATATTTTAAACACAAAATTTACAAGAGTTACAAAGCTACTTGATTATCTTACCACTTTTATTATATAATATTTTTAGAAGACTCTGTCTAATTTAGCATTGTAGGCAGCTTTTTTCACTATTGTTTTTCACCATTCATTTAATGATTTTCAACAGCTGATGTGTAAAGATAAGATTTATTAACAGGTTATAGCTTCTTTGAAAAATAAAAATATAGTTACAGAACCATGGAACTAGAATAAACTTGAGGAATTTTTGAAGCCAACCATCTCACTCTACAGGTTAGAGAAGACGTGCCAGTGAAATAAAACAATTTGACCTAAATTTAAGTAAATTTTTGGCAGTAGAGCTAATATCAGCATTAAGTCCACATAATACCCTGTTTGGTGTGGTGCTCTTTATAGTATGTTGCACTTTTGCTTTTTCCTTCTAGAACTTTGCTTCTTTTTGCAGGGAATGGGGTGGGAGAAGCCTCTCTAAGAAGTCTACCTCCCCCTTTTGCATTCCACAGTGTCATTCATTACCCCCTATCCCTGCAGAAACGCTGGACTATCCTATTTATTCGCTGCTTTCATTATACTTTGCACAATTTTTTTTTTTTGGTATTCTTTCCATTTCAGAGAAGCTAGAAAGGATTGTTAAAATTACTTGTAGTTCTTTTAAGATGTTCTGGGAAAACATAGGAAGAACTCAAGACATTTTAAAGGAGGAGAGGACATGTTTCTCAGCAGTTGCTAAGATATACCTGTGGGTAGGAAATCAGGAACAGGGTATCTTCCAGAAGGCCTGGGCTGCTTTCTAATTATGCGTCAATTGACTCACTCTTTATCTGTCAAAATGAGAGTCCTATGCCCATTTTGGTAGAAAGCAATCACAGGATATGTAGAAAAAAGGCAAACTCTCCTTAATCTTAAAATAACAAGGATGGACAGAAACAAAGGGTATGTTTGCATCGATTTAATATTTATTGTAGTATTGATTAATAACTAATAGACATATTTGTTGTTTGTTTTCTATGTGGTGGTGGTGAATATCTCACATATGGGTATCATTGAATTTACAAAATTCAGAGTTCTTCCAAGAGAGCCAGGGTATTTTTTATTTTTTTCAAAAATATGATTCTGAAACATGAAGGAGGCAAATACTACACTCATTGTACAACCATTAAAATGAAGAAAAATCTGGATGAAGGTTGTTGAGCTCACCACTAGTAGATCCCAGATGAAAATACAACCTTCTGGAATACATTTTTTAAGGGAATGACACCCCCAAATTTAAAATATCTCAGTTTTGAGATTCACATTTTATGAATTTTTACAAAGTTTATTTGTTTATTAGAGTGTTATTAAAGTATGGTTAAAGAGTATTAATAATACTCTTTATTCTGAGTATATCAGAATATATATGTCATATATTTTTATATATGAACACAGTTATTGATATAGTAAGATGCAAAGGATAAAACTTTATAGAACTCTTTTTTTTAAAAAAAAATAAAAAGGACATTCTGGGCTAAAAACACAAATAGTAAAGCATAGGCTTTACTAAGAAGCACTCAAAAACTGAGAATGAGACACACTGTACTCAACATTTCCCTTTGGGGTGGCAAAAATGTTTTAGAAGGGTTATTTCTTCATTTCTAAAGGCATACAAGGATTGGGACACCCAATCTTCAATGTGCAATAAAATGAAATGGCAATTTTCCAAGAGCTGTGAGACTGCGGCTAATTAGCACATTAATTTATATAAATAAAATTCTCTTTGCTGTTCCCCAGTGTTCTGCCTGAGAAATGCAACAAGATGAATGAATATGACAAATCAAAGTGAAATTTACAGGCTTAAAAAAAAGGATACAGAAATAATCCCATGACCTTATTCCAACTTTTCTGCCCCTCCTTCATCAGTGCCACTCAACCACAGAGACCCTAAATGTGTGGAGCTTCTCGTTGTTCCAAACTTAAATTCTAAGGACAAATTCCCAAGAAGAGTATACTCAGTTCTTTACTCCTGGACTTGGGCTCCTAGCTAAAAGAGCCGAGCTCACAACTCAAGAGAAGACTCTCTTTAGTTCCTAAATTTACTAAAATCTTGTCATATACACTTTCTTAACAGAAACAAACTTTCTTCCAGTTAAAAAATATTTTACCTTACATACAAAATATTTTGTTTAATTATATTTAGCTTTAACTAACTTTTATGGTTAACCCAATGTTTTTTTAAAAAAAATATTTTCTTAAGACAAAATCAATATTTTAAATGGAATTGCTAGCTGAATAGAAAAACAAGGTCCTACTTTCCAGGAAATATTTATTTTGTTCAATTTATCTTTAACTATACTTCTTGAAAATAAATGTGCTGTAATAAGTACTTTCAGATATGTGCATGTAAATTCTTATTTTTACATACATATATACATATATCTGGATATAACCCCCTCAATAAGATACAGCCTGCACCATCATAAGGAGTGACCCTGATTATAACCCATTATTAAGTGGTAAAATCAAGGTTATGAAAAATAAAATAGAACAAACAATAAAAGGAAGTACCTTATATAGGAAGTATAAGTACTGTTTTGTGAGACACATTTAATAGTTGTATATGTCTGAGTATATACTTTGTGATATAATATGTATTTTTTATCGTAAATCATGTTCATAAAAGTTTAGAAGATCCTCCATAAAACAAAACATAAAAAATACAGAAAAAAATAGAGTCTGGACTATTAAATGCATCTCAATTCATACGTTCAATAAATATTTATCACTAGGGAAGAACAGTGAAAAAGACAAAGTCTGGGGTCTCATGGAACGTATGTTACAGTAAGAAATCAGAAAATAGACACGTGGACAAAACCTATATGTGATATGATTGCTAATGATAGCGCCACGAGGATTAGAAAAGAAGATGAGAGGGTTGGAGAAAGAGACCAGGGGTAGGATGGGGCTAGGGTAATACAACTGCTAACGCAGGCCCACTGAGGTTGGGTCAGGAGCCTGAAGACTGTGAATGGCACTTCAGCCAAGGGCATGGCAAATGCAGAGTCCCTGAGATAAGAACAAGATTAGCATGTATTGAAGAACTGCAACAAGGCTATGATGAGTGGACTGAAGTGACCTGGGTCAGGGGCAGTGGGTGAAATGACACACAGAGAGGGGCAGCTGCAAATCCTATGGAACCTCATCGGCCTTGCAAAGGACTCTGCATTTCATCCCAAGTGCAATGGTGAGGCTGCATTGAGACCTATGGCAGGATTTCCATTTCTAAAAGAGCTCTGGTTGCTGTGTGGAGAACAGACCATTGTGAGGAGGTTAGAGTAAAGAAAAAAAGGAGACTCATGAAGCCAATTGAAGTATACAGAAAATAAGATGACAATATCTTGGTGTAGGACGGCAATGATGGAAGGGTGAGAAATGGTCAGACTTAGGATACATTTTGACCAATAGGACTTGATAACGGAATGTGAATGATGCCTGATGACTATGAAGGAAAGAAACATATCAAGGATGACTTTTTGACTTTGGTCCTAACAATTCTGTGAATGGTAGTGGAGCCTTTCACTGATCTGTAGACAGCTTGGAGAGGAGAGAAGTAGGGGTGGGTGATTGGCTAATCGGGCATTTTCCCTTTTTCCTCCTATTAATATATTACCATTACTACAGAATTCTAACAAACATTAATTAACGAGTTGCGAAGAGCCAGGCTCTGTGCTAAGTGCTAGGAACATAAAGTCAAAATGAAACCATCGTTTATGCAAATAAAACAAAAACAAAATGAAATAAAACTAGGAATTTTGGCATGCTGTAATTTGGGCTATAAAAATTATATAAAGAGGATATTTGGGCAGTAGAGAGTAAAGAATCTATATTAATTTAAGAGGCTATCAAGTATTTCCAATACAAATGAAACTGAAGCTGTGTTTCAAAAGATGAGTTGAAATTAATAAGAATAGCAGTAGATGGAGAACACTCCAGGTGCAGAGAACAGCCTGGGCAAATGTATGTGCGTTTGGGAAACTAGAAGTTCACTGTAACTGGATGAAAGCTCTATGTTGGTTATTGGCAAACAATGGGTAAAATGCTAGGTGGGAACAAGACCATACAGAGCCTTGTTTGTTGAGCTAAGGAGTTTGACTTCTTGCTGAAATCTATAAAGACATTACAGGATTAAAATCAGGGGGGAATGATATACTTTGATCAAATGGATGGGGACCAGGCCAAAAGCAGAAAATACAATAAGGATGCTTATGCCATAATCAAGGATAGAAATGGTGAAATCCTAAAATAAGGCATTGATAGCAGGGATGGAATAAAGAAGATTAAGTTCTCACTCTGTTAAGGAAGTAGGCATGAGGTAAGTGCGCTAAGAGAGACGAAGATGATGTCAATGAATGGGCACTGAGAGTCTAAGCAAATTTCACTTTAGATTCTTTTTATGCTCTGTCAGGAAATATTTAGGGAGTTCTAACCATAACACTTAGCCAGATTCCTTGCCTAACTCTTGACTTCTCTAACTTAGACTCTTCCTGAGTCTCCAGCCCTTTACACCCTGGACTCTTACATGAGGTCCTGATTTCCACCATAATAAACTCTGACCTTCCTTTTTCCTTTGACCTGTAAGCTTCTTGTTGCTCCATTGCAAGTAGTGTATGGTAAATAGCAGTGGTGTGGATCTTACACCTAGTGCAGGATTAGCCATTAAGCAGTTATTTGACCTTTGGTAAATTTCATCCTTCCCAAAATATAACAGTATTCATCACAGGATTATTTGTCATTGTGAGAAATAGGAAACATTAAAAACGCCCAGTAATATATGATCAATTAAACAAAAAAATTTGAAAATCATAAAATATAATACCATATAGCATTAAAGGTCATGCTTTTAGAATAATTAATAACAGAAAATGTCCATGATATCTGATGTAAACAGAAAGGAGTTTATAAAATTGCATATTTTGTTTTAGGCTATAAATAAATACATATTATAGAAAAAATTAAAATGATATATAACAAAATGATATTAATATTTATCTATGAAGAGTGATTATGGGCAATTTTTATTTTCCTCTTGGTGATTTTCTGTATTTCTTATATTTTCTATAACAGACAATTGGTTAACTTTATAATCAACAAAAAAGCAATTAAAATAATCTGTGCTTTGCTAATCCCCAAGAATAATTTTAAGTACAGGATAGATCAGATTAGAATATATTCAACTGCCAAGTACCAGAAACCTCAATTAAATGTGTATTAAAGAGACTTCCTTTTCCACTTAGGATAAAGGCAGCCTCAGGATAGCACTGCTTCCCTCTCAATAGAGAGAATAAGTCTGATATGCTGTACAATCATAGCTGTGTTGTTGTTTCAGACCATCACAGAGCTGAGGATGCAAAACACCCAAATAATTTGATAATAATAACATAATAATAATAAAATAAATAGTAATATAATTTAGATTTTATTATCTACAACAATAAAATCTAGAAAGTGACAGACACTTTCTAGGAGAAAGAAAACCCACAACCACTTTCGTTCTTGGAGAAACAGGAGAACAGTATAGGAGGAAGAAAAGATTACTAAAATTAAAAGAAAAAAATTTAAGGCCAGCTGGCACAGAAAAGCATGACTGTTTTAGAATGCAGTGGGCAGTAGCCACACACAGAATCTGCACACACACCCCCAACGCTTTCCCATAGGCCTTCCTTAAGTGCTCAGGAGAAGACTCCATAGAACTGAGGGCCCGGGGAGGGCTGAGAGTAGGCTAGGAGCCCATCCATCACGGGATAGGAAGCGGTGGCTGCCTAAGGCTGGGGAAGGGGCAGGAGAGCTGGGAGAAACCACCTCTTGAGGTCCAAGCATGCAGGGCCTGACAAATCTAGGGGCAGGGCAGAGAACCGAGGGAACCCCTCAAGGACTCTCCAGGCCTTCACCAAATCTACCACTTCAACGGTTCAAGGCTGCGCGTGTGACGGCAGCTGTGGAAAGGAGTCTCCTAAGGTACAGAAAGCTGAGGGCAGGACTGGAGAGCAGAGAGCACCCCAGCAACTCAGCCAGCCAGCGGCTGCTATAAGCGTGATGAGATCTCCTGTGGTGTGAAAGCTGGTGGGGGACTCTAAAGCACAAAGAAGTATCTAGAGTCTCTTGGGTGCTAAGATCTCCAGACCTGCTGAAAGGAAGGTCCTGATTTTGACCTCAAATTATGTGAAGCCCTTGGTGAACTGAATCAAACTGTAGCAACAGCCTTAACTCATTTATAGATTAGATTGGCTCAGCCTCCCACTCTAGCAGCCTGGGAGAAAAATGAGCCCACCCTATTCTGGGTTTTACTACTACTTATTATACTTCAGTCTTTACTGTTCTTTTGGACACAATATATCCTGCATACAATAAAAAGATAATGATGCATATGAAGAAAACAGGAAAGGTGACTCATCATCTAGAGAAGCAGATCCAGAAATGAAAGAAATATTGGAATTATCTGGCAGGGACTTTAAAGTAATTATGATGAGTATGTTAAATGAAACTGGAAAAGTGGACAATATAAGTAAACAGAGAGATAATTTCATCAGAGTCATGGAAATCATAAAAAAGAAAAAAGAGCCAAATGGAAAAGTAGAATTGAAAACTACAGTATCGTAAATGAAAGATTCATTTCATTTAGTTGATCAGTACACTGAACACTGGGCACAGAAAAACAAATCAGTGAACTTGAAGACAAGTCAACAGAAATTATCTAAACTGAAACACAAGGAGAAAATAATAGAGTATCTGAGATCTGTGGGACAATAGCAAACAGTGTAACATATGAATAATTGGAGTCAGGAGGAGAGAAGAGGGGAAGGGGGCTAGAAAAGAATATTCGAAAGGATAATAGCCAAGAATTTGCCAAAGTTGTTGAAGCCCATCCACTATAATTCACAATAAATATGTACACTTGTGAACCCTGAGTAGGTTAAATACCAAGAAAACTGTACGAAGGTACATAACAAAATTTCTGAAAGACGACAACTGAAAAAAAATTAAGTAGCATACACAGAAAAAAATATATTATCTCATATCATAAGAGGTCTGGAGATGGAATACTTCCAGAATGAGCTAGGTCAACATCTCATCTGCAACAAAAGCTCAAATTTTTCCTTATTTTTTCTTTGCTATATTTAGTAAAGAACCTGCCCCCATTCCAGTCAAAGATGCTCACAGAAGCACCAAGAAAAACATCACTATACACATCCAAAGACCAGGAGAGAGAGAGAGAGAAAGAGTCTCTTTCTAATACTCCTTTTTAAGAATAACAAAACCTTCTCAGAGAGATTGGCCCATCCTGCAAGAAGTGCACCACATGTCCATTCCTAAACTAATCACCAGCAAAGAAGCAATAATTGTGATTAGCTTAGTCTGATTAATATTCACCTTTGAAGCCTCTTACGAAGTGGTCCTTCATATTGTGATCCTTCATACCTTTGCCAGAACAAGAATTCTTTTACTAAAGAAGAAAAGGCAGTGTATAGTTGTTTGATACAAAAAAGAAAAAAAGAGAGAGAGCATGAGCACACACTTGACATTTATTAAAATGAAAATGTACCGGTGCAGTAAGAAGCTATTTCATATTTCACCATAGAATGGATGAACATAATCATCAGTAATACAATTGTATTACTCATAATTTTAGTACATCTTTGACTAGCTCATGTAACTATTTTATTATTCTTATATTATTATATTCCATTGTACAACTGGGTGCTGAGGATACTTAAAAGGCGTTGTTTCAGCTCTCAGAGTTTGTTTTGTGTCAGGGAAAGATAGATCTAAAACAAATGAGTGCCATTAGAAGACATGATAGCAGAACACGGTATGACTTTAGCTCCTTTAACTCACTAGCTGAATTACCTTGAACAGGTTACATCATCTCTCTGAGCCTTGCAGGATCTGCCGTGGTGAAAGGAACTAACGAGTATCATTCTCACATAATTGTAGAGACTTCTATATAGATAATTCATGACGTGTTTAGGAAAAGTGTTCAATAAACATTAGTGATCCTTATTATTTATGAATATGTTTACAGATTTTAGTAGGTGTGTATAAGAAGCAATATCGAGAAAGTCAACATGGAAATGGTAAAGCTTGAACAGCTGTTCACCTACTGTAGAAAGGTCTGAGACAGTAGTAAGAGGCGTATCTGGAAGAATGACCAGGATGAAAAAAGATACAAAGGCAGGAAAAGTGAAGGGAAAGAGATTCTGGAAAAGCAAATGAACCTGAGTGTAAGCTTTATGCATGGAGTCTAGGGCTGGGAGGTAAAGATGTGCAACAACACGAAGGTGAGGCATAGAGAATCACATATAATGTGCTAAATTAAATCTGGCTTAAAACTGCCTTTGTACTTTGAATCCCTACATAGCAAACTATAGCCTAACTTAACATGTAAACAAAGTGCAACATAATTTAAGAGTGTATTGTTGTATCAAATAGCTGAGCTTCAGCCAATCATAGTCTGCCAACTGACCAGACCATGTCCATATACGACAAATGTCCAATCAAGCTGTTTCTGTAGGGCGCTTCTTTCTTCTGTCTATAAATACTGCCTGCTCACACTGCTGAGTAGAGCTCTCTGAATCTCTCCTTTTCTGAGCACCGCCTGATTCACGAATAGCTCTTTGCTCAAATAAACTCTGTTAAATTTAACCTGTCTAAAGTTTTTCTTTTAATGGATATGAGTAGGGTATCAGACTCTATTCTGTAGGCAATAAGGAATCATTAAAGGATTTTAAACAACAAGGTAGTACTACCAGATGCCATCTCCAAAGATCATTATGGCAACAATAGTTGCTGATGGACACTGGGAATGAAAGAAAATGTGACATACAGTGTCTTTTCCAGAAAGGTACAGTGACATAGAAGACTAACTAATAATCTAGTTAATAAATCATGAAGGTCTAAACTAAAGTCATTAAGAAAAGCCGGAAAAAAAGAAGCAGGCATGAGTAGGAGACATGTTATAGGAAAAACTTAGTTCATGGGAGAAAGGTAAGTTTGAACACTATAAAGTCTAAAATTTATCATTAAAAAATTGAAAAGCCATTGAATGACTTTCAATTATAGATGGTAACATAAAAATAGTAAATAAAATGTTGTAAAGTAGGCGTTCTGCAAAATGTGCATGGATTATTAGGAAAATCATTAGCAAAATTATTATTTTTAGCCAGTAGGTACTATTAAGCTACTTAAAACCAGCCTGAATGTTTAAAAAAGATAAATATTTCCTTCTGGAGTAACAGAAGAAATTTGTGTACTTTATTAATCTAATTCAGAAGTCTTTTTTTTTTAAGACAAGTGTATGTTAAAGCTCAATCCATTAATGGTTGAACTATTGTAAATTATAAATTAGCAGATTGTGAAGTAATGAGTTTTTAAAATATCTATTCTTAATCTCTATTACTGAAATTTAAATTTCTCTCTTATTTGTTTCTCTGTAGATAAAGCAAAACTGCTTTACCCTGATATTTAGGATGTGGTTCTAATGGAGAACACATGTAAGTATCTTATGGATTCACCACTTAAATTATAAATGAATTAACATTTCCTCCTGGACAAAATCTCTCCATTAATCCCAGTGTATTGACAATACCCTGTGTCCCTCTTTCATGTCTTTCCCAATCAGTTTAGAGCAGTCTGTCAGGGTGATTCATTAATCCTCATTCCATATAAAGCAAAGCAGTCATAGGCTTTATCCCCATTTCACAGATAATTTCTTTATTTAGGCAAAATTCTCTAACACACAATGACATTCAAAAGTAATTTTTGTACAGAATTTATTGCATATATTCTTGACTGTCAGTTATAAAAATGGAAAACTTTTCTGCTTTCTATGCTTTCTGCAATTCAGCTAATGATACCTGAGGCTATAACCTGAAAGTTTGTGCATTGTTGATGATTTAGGGAGATTATCAAGTATTGAGCAATCCCATATTATAATTTTTATAATTTAATAATAATCCAATCTACTTTATTGAAGGATTATATCCCAGAAATCATTTTTGCTTGAAGAGTCTAAAAAGAAAAGTATGGGCCAGTTAGAAAGAGTTTTAAACTATAAAAGTAGCAGGGCTCTGATCTCAGTTCTGTCACTAGTTGCCCTTCTTTGGATAGTTCATTTGAGTTTTCTGTATTCACTTGCACATCCCTAAATTAGGAATCATGGCCCTTGGATCTACTTAATCTAATGAATGCCGTGTGAATGAATGTGATAATTTGTCTAAAGAAAATGAATGAATGAAAGAAAAATACTTCCTATTTTAAAGGCATGATATAAGATCCTTCCTTTAAATCCTCTACTGTTTTTTAGTATCAAAGAAAAATAACTTCTGGATTTCTACTTTTTAAGAAATTAATATTATTTTTAGTTGAAAAATCATAATTATGTGATTTATGGGGTACAACATAATGTCTTGATATATGTATACAATGTGGAATGATTAAATCAAGCTAATTAATATACCCATCACCTTGCTTACCTATCATTTTTTGTGGCAAGATATTTGAAATTTACTCTCTCAGTTATTTTGAAATATTTGATATATTATTATTGACTATAATCACCCTGCTGTGCAATAGATCTGAAAACTTATTCCTCTTGTCTATCTGAAGCTTTGTATCCTTTAACCAATTCCCTCTGTTCTCCCCACCCCCATTCTCTAGAAACCACCATTCTAGTCTCTACTTCTGAGCATGACTTTTTTAGATTCCACTTATAAGTGAGATTATGTGGTATTTGCTTTTCTGTGCCTGGTTTAATTCACTTGGCATAATGTCCTCCAGGTTGATCGATATTGTCACAAATTACAGAATTCCCTTCTTTTTTAAGGGTAAATAGTATCATAGTACCGTACAATTTTACTTTCTTGAATTAATTGGTTTCTGATCCTTGTAAACTGCCTTAGATAGCAACAGAATTTCTTTCAGCTGCTGCAATGTTCTCTTTGTTTTTGCTCATACACAGCAAAGCTAATGCTATCCATTAGAGGTGAAGTAATTAAATGTCTCTTGAATACTTGAATCTAAGGAACAAATAAACTTCAAGTAACTTCCCTCTGACAATTGCAATTGTTTAGAAGGTATCCTCAACTCTCCAACAGAAAGACTATTCTACTATTTAAAACCACACATATAAAACACCAAAATAAATTATCTGGAGGTGAAATTGTAATCACATTTAAACATTAGAACAACCAAGTCAACATAATAACAGGAACAAGCTATGACTATATATATGTAACATCTATATACATATGTGTGCATGTGTGTATAGACATGTTACAGATGCTGAATTAATGTTGGAACCATGGTAGGAGCTCTCAGATATTTCAAGATTCTGGTTTTCACATTCTAATCTGAGATTCCAATTCGGCCTCTACCCTTGGCATTTTAGTGCCACTGCGCTGCCTGCAATGTGAGCCCAGTGTCTGCAGGCTAGAACTTGTATTAGAAGCTTGAAATTCTGGTTATTATCCAGGTTACTAATCCATGCATATCTTTATTTGAAGGGCACACAGCGCTTATTAACTAACTTACAGCATGCTTTTCTTTCTTTATGAACACTGCATCTTCCTTCATTCAGACTGGACCCCAGGAGCCTGGCACGTTACTTAAACAAGAGTGTAAATTCCCATTTGGCCAGTGCAGAGCTGCCCTTGGAATCGACGTCTCTGGCCACGGTTGTGTTTATTCTCAGCATCTTGTTTCAGTTATCTTTTTTGTGTCATTTTGGACTGCGATTGGTTTGTTCCGTTACTAAGTTTCCCATCATGGAACGGAGAACAGGGCCACGAGGAAGTGGCAGAATGTGGTGAGGCTCGGCCTCATTCCTCGCCCCGTGGCACTTAATTACTGCATTTTGTTTGCCAACGGTTTCTTGGCATCTAATTTAATTTGGGGACCTGCCTAATCATTTAATTGAACTTGGAGAACTCCTTTCAAATATTTATACCACTTTCCCTTTCTCCTCCTGCTACATCATCAATGACTCTGCACCACATTTTAGATCAGCCCCACTATTTTTTCCCCCAAAATGCTTGGCATTCCTCTTTTTCTATTAAATATATTGCCTAATATCTCTAATCCTAATAAGACTTTACTTTTTCTAAAAAAAAAAAAAAATACAGTTTTCCCTCCTTTCCTTCTAAACCTTTTCCTGACTCACTATAGCTGATGAATTTTAGACTTTCTCTGTCCATAAAATTTTTTATTCCCTCATTTCATTCAACTTGTATCTCACCCTTCTGATAATTTCCTTGTATAAAAATAGACAGCGCAAAGAAAAGAACATTGGATTTATTGTACTCATTACAGCCATGTAAGTTTCAATCTCCTCATCTCTGACGGCAACTCTACCTCCTTAGTTCTTTTACTCTCTAAGTTATATTTAATGAGCTCTTGAATTTCATCAACATCTACGATTTCTTGACAAGTCTTGCTTCATTTCTCCATCTATCAGTATTCTCCTGGTTTTATGTCCTTCTTCCTCTAGCCTCAACCTCATGGGTCATCATCTTTGGCAGCCTCCTCTTGGCTCTCCCTAGCCCATATCAGTTTGTCCTTCTGTAACCACCACATTTAACTCCCAGGGCTGGAACAACCCAATGATGCCCTTCCTAACTCTGATACAAATATGCACAGTACTGCATAGGAAGGTACAAATCATCATAGACGGTTTCCAACTCCTTTGGGATTGCAAGGCCTTTCATCTATATGTATTTTTCTTCTTCTTTCTTCCTCCGTCTCTCTTATTGCTCCCAGGTACCTTTTCAAGACATTGCTAAAGTTTCCTAAAGCACAGAACCAATACTTCCTATCATACTTTAAGTTGGGGGATTTTTCCTACCTATCTCCACATTCTTATGTTAGAATAGATAAATAATGATTTTATTCACAATACTTTAGTCATTTAAAAAGTGTTGTACAATGCAAACATTGAAAACTAAATGAATATGATAATCTATAAATAAATTAAATAATATATTAAAATATTCAAATTAGTGGGAAAATAGATTGTTCAATTACTATATATTTGAAATGGCTAGCCATTTGAAGAAAAAAAGTATCTCGTAACTTACACCTAACCTCGTAACTTACACCTAACAACAATAAGAACATAATAACAATAATTCCTTTTGCGTAAATGAAACCATAAACTTTTTCATAGAAAAAAATGCTTAAGATATTTATAAATTAAAATTATGGAAAGCCTTTCTAACCATGTCATAAAAACTAGAAATAAAAAAAATGTGGATAAGTTTGATTAAATCAAAATTTTGTATGGACTAATCAGAGAAACAAGAAACAAATAAACAAAGCAAATAAAACAAGATGATACAATAATGTGATTGCAGAATTATTCATTAAACTGAAAACTTAAAAACAGTCTACATATATATCTATATGGGACTGATTAATTAAATTATAGTTTATGCCTATTATAAAGTACTATACTAAATTTAAGACCAAAGCTATAATATTTAATGAAATGGAAAGGTAGCCAGACATATTGTCAGTGAAACAAAAAGAGGGCACAGAGCAGTATTATAATATTAGACCAGTGTATGTATGTGTATGTGTGTGTGTGTGTGTGTATGTGTGTGTGTGTGTGTGTGTGTGTGTGTATGGAGAGTATATACGATATAGGCGAATTTCTATAACAGGGAGTTTAAAAGAACCTAGATTGTTTTGAGTTAATATAATATCACATGTTATGTGATAAATACTATTCTGGGTAATTAAAAACATCTTTTTCCCCATTTTATAGGCTACAAACAATTTTTGAAAGTATGAGCAACTTGACTTGAATGAAGTAGTTCGACAGTGATTGAGCCAGAACCCAGGTGACTTATTCTTAGCCCAATGTCTGTGCCATCACATGACAGCAGATCCTGAACAGATCATCATTTCAATTCAATCAGTTATTTTCTATCTCTACAAGACAAACCAGGAAAATAATTAAGATTAATCTACTAGTACAGATATTATAAAATGTCTTTCTCTCTTTCTTCTTTCTTGCAATAAAGAAAATCTGATAATAAAGCACTGTGGTAGGTACCAAAGAAAGTACCTCCTGTTGATTTAACTGCAGTCCTGCCAAGGAGCTCCCACCACTAGTGTGGTTCCCAAGGATGACATCTCTTGGTTTAATATGGTACATAAGATGGATTGAGCATGGCCCAAGACATTTGAAGCCAGCTAACATCTACCTCAGCTATTTGAGAACAGCTATTGAAAAAGATCTTTCTTCCCTAGACTGATTCAATTCCACAAATCTCTTCTCAGCTTCCTGTCCCCCCACAGATAAGCTGGATTCATACAGAGATATAGACAGAATGAGGAGAGATGGGGAGGCGGGGGGCTTATTGCTCATTTCCAAAGTGGAAGGCAAAAGCAGGATCACTCACTTGTCTTAATCCAGATGCCTCCTCTCGTTCAGGAAAGAGGGAGCCCACTGAAGAGTTTTATTTCACAGTCAGAAGCTTCATTTAAATAAGTGAAGAATTATACAAAATCAAGAACAATTAAATTAAATACAAATAGTACAGTTATTATGAGAGTCAAGATAAATCTAAGATGGTGAAGGAGGAAAGGATTTAGTAAAACTCACTCATCTGACACTTTAATCCTCACAACGGAGTCTACCTGACCCCAAGCCTGTGCAGGTAAGAAGCTGGCTTGAAATATTTGAGAGCAAAAATTACAAAACACAAAACCACCTCACTGTATTTAATGACTTACTTCATAAGTGATTATATAGAATTTTTGTGGCATAACAAAGGTATCTAGGTCAACCTTCTCATCTTCATGATATTTCATTCCTTTAAGCTGTAGCACTGATTCTCCTATTTCTGTTCAGTGTCTGTATTTGTGTTTGCTACTCTTCTTCAAATAAAGTGGTACATAATTTCAAACGAATGTTGTAAATAGCACTTTTATATTGTAATTGGGCTAAACAGTGAATATTAAAAAAATGCAGCAGTTCTATTGCACATGAATTCTGCAAGAATATAACGTCTCCAGGGTTATTTTATAGACTGGTTATGGCTTCAGTGCAGCATAGCTAGTGCCTCTGTGCAGAAATTCTTTTCACAACACATATAGTGAAGTAGGCCTATTAAAATAACATGCTCACTTTTTAGAAGATGCTGTTTGGAATAAAAATAGCTAATGGGTGAAGTATAAAAAATATATATATAGCCAGGAGTCAAAGCTGAAGTCACCTCGCATCATCTATTTTAATAAATTGATTATCAGTTATTGAAAAATATGTAAGAATCCCCAAAGTCTGTTTTTCCTTCAGATTTGACAAATGGTTTTAATGTGCATATTAGAAAACAACTGTACTAGATAGGTTGCCAATACCTGGATTGGTAGATTTAAATCTGTTAGATATAAACATCAGGTGGATATTGTCACATTAAATATTCAAAACATGTTTTGAACATCTATGATGAAATTTTCTTTAAAAGAAATCGAACATGAAAGACATTTATAATAAGAATAAATTCCTAAAATTGCTATATATCTAGATGTATATATAAAATTATAATTGCTTTTCCTGAATTATCAGATTAAAAGTACCTTATGTACTACCTTCTTTCTGTCTTTTTTCTTTTATTTACTGTAGGATCATTATAGCCCACGCTAGCTGTATATAATGAATATATTTATTGCTGCACTATTAACTTGGGTCATTTCTTTTAAGAAATTGAGGGATAACATATGCTTGTCTAAGCATGTTATGCAAATTATTGGCATAAAAGGATTTTTAACATGTACGTAGTGTAAAACATGTCATAGTGACAATTCTTCCATTCAGTATTCATTTATCCCGACAATTACCATGGTTATACAGCCTTTCTACATGTAGCCATTTTATATGCATGTTGAAAGTGAAGCATGCATATGCGCCTGCAAGATATTGGAATTATATCCTGAACACTTTATCTCCGAGTTGTGGCAGGGACTCTGTAATTCTCCCCTGTTAATAAAATCGCATACATGAGATCCCCCAACAAGGTGAGTTTGTCTATTCAAAATGTTTGAAGCGGAAATATGTTAACATGGAAGGAATTTTCCCTTTGCTCATTTTAGACTCAGTCACGTGGTCAGAGGCTGGAATTTTTCACCAGACATTTCCGAAACCTTCTGGTAGCCATAGTATTGCTTTCTTCAAAAGACAATCACACATTGCTTATGTTCTATCCGCCTTTGTAACTGTACGGCTCATGACACACCATCTCCATTTTTAAAATGTACTTTCCTAAACAAGTTTTATGTTATAAAAGGGGAAAAATATGACTATCTTTTATGCAATCTGCTATTCTGCATTGTCAGATACGTCTTTTGAAAGAAAAACCCTATAGCAACCAATCATGTGACATAGTGAGGTCTCTCTCTCTCTTTTAAAGAAAAGAATACCATATTTCATCTATGAAGGAGGCAATATAAAATGCTACTAAAATATCAACATGACTTTTTCGTCATTTGCAAATGCAGAGTCCCACATTGGCTGGAATAAGGTCTTGCAGAATCCAGCTTGTCAATTTGAACAATTGTGTGGGGGTAGGACAGATGGGTAGTTGTTTCTTTTTTAAATACCAGATTTATTTATATGAAATAATGTTGAAAATGGTTTTTTAATTATTAAAAAAACATAGGTTTGTTTATAAAAGAAAATAAAGTTGTAGCCACTGAGCTATTAATGAAAGAAAAGTAAGTCTCATTACTTGAATTAAAATTCTCTCATTTTAACTGAAAACAATAGATTTAAATGGCTGTACTCTGCAGGTATTGATCATTATTTGTATCATAATTGATAGAACAACTATTTTTTTCAGTTTTGTAGAAATAACAAAAATTCAGATTAAGTCAAATTTGAATAATCAACTAGGCATCGTTATTTCTTTGTTAGTGCTTATCGATTTTTCACATTTTCATACCAAATATAAACTCCTTAGTTGTACACTACAATATGAATTAATTCAAGCTAAAATTATTTTTAAAACCCTTTTGTTCATATAAAAATGACAAGAAAGAATGTTTCTATTTTTAAATCAGCATTTCTTCTTTCATAACTACTTCCCCACATTTTCAAAGAATAAAGGTTTAACTAATGCTGTAACTAAATTGACCAAAGATTATAAATGATGACTTTTCACTATGCGCAAATCATCTGTAATTATAAAGGGAAGCAAATAGTCTGTAATGAATGAATAGTGGTTAATATATAAGTACTAAATATTGAACATAGATGCTTTTATACTAGTGCTCAAGTGAAAAAAAACTACATTTATATTCTTTCCTGGGCAGAAACTCATATTCTGGGTATAGTTCAATGGGGTAAAACATTCAACTCAGAAAAAGTACCACACACACAAAAATAGTTTTAATTAGTTGAAACCAAAATGACTTTAGTAGAAAGATTTTTAAATAACAAAATGGGCATTATCATATTACGTTACTTGAGATCATTCCACATAATATAGCTGACTCTAGAAACTTTCTGTATTCTACTGAGAAATCTGAATTTTTTGCACTTCAATTAAGTAAAAATTATTTCATTGGTCAGTTCCGTACTATGCAACAATGCTGACATGTGATAATTTTATATAGGAAATGCAGTTCTATTTTAACACTTTTAATGGATTGAATCTGTTAGTATAACAGTGGTTGATTAAAGAACCTATTTTAATATCTTAACTTTAAATGGACTACAATGCTTTATAACTCTAAATTGTTAGATTCCATTTTTAATTTCTTTAAAACTGATAAGCTTCCCTGCCCTTCCCCAAGTTCAAATTTAATTAAATCTACAACACAACCACACTGAAAGGAAAAGGCCAGTTTTATTTACATAACAGAACAATAGCAATAACAATGAATGAATAGCACTAAAGCAACATCAGTCTTAACCACAAAATATTACTCTTGACCTCTTGGAAGAGCAGCCTTTTTTCTACCCAGCCAGGAATAGCATTCAATTTTGTATGAAAATACTACTGAAATAGAACTCACAAATGAATGAATACATTTCTGGAAGTAAATCAGGACATTCAATAAATATCACCACTGTCACCATTAAATTTAATTTTTTAGAAACTGAGGACTCCTCCATCTTAATCCACCATATCAGCAGTGCTCAAATTTTATAATTTTTAGGTACCATAAAAATTGACATATATTAAGCTATTAATATAGTCTGTGAGGAAATTAAGGTTCAGGTTATAAAACCGAAGGTATCAAGAGGTTCAGGGGGCAAAATCAGAGAAAGAAAAGTGGTAGAACCAGAGTTTTCAAGCAGTTCCTTTTCCCCTGGTGATATTCAGAGCACAAGCCTGGCTCGGGCACAGTCGGAGGCTGAGTTTGCCTGGAGCAGCTGGCCGGGAAGGAGAGTGCGGTCACTTTATTAACCAAGCCTCAGACTAACATCTACTCATAGTTTGGGAACTTCGGATTAGGTATGCACTAGCCACTAAGTCATGCTACATGCAGAGTCAAACACATGTGTTGGATATTTGGGAGCCAGAATTAAGGAATTTCTATCACAAAAGTTGAAAGGTAATTCACAATATGAGTTGCTTAAGATCTAGCCTACATTCTCCTCACAGTGAATTTTTGAACAATTTCCTAACAGCACTAGGTCAATGTGTCCACTCTGTTCTCATCATGATTCCTTAAACTTGTCCTCCTTTGTTTGGGATGGGATTCACTCTTCCAAAGAGACCTTGTCCCTGTACTAGTGCTCATTTTTCTACTTTATTTTTTCCCCTTAACTTTCATTTCTCCTTTCTTTTTTTTTTTTTTTTTTTAAGACAGAGTCTCACTCTCTTGCCTGGGGCTAGTGCCGTGATGTCAGTCTAGCTCACAGCAACCTCAAACTCCTGGGCTCAAGCGATCCTTCTGCCTCAGCCTCCCGAGTAGCTGGGACTACAGGCATGCGCCACCATGCCCGGCTAATTCTATGTATTTTTAGTTGTCCGATTAATTTCTTTCTATTTTTAGTAGAGACGGGGTCTCGCTCTTGCTCAGGCTGATCTCGAACTCCTGAGCTCAAACAATCCGCCTGCCTCGGCCTCCCAGAGAGCTAGGATTACAGGCGTGAGCCACTGTGCCCGGCCTCATTTCTCTTTTAAATATGTTTTAATTTGCAAATCTTGAAAATTCTTCCTCTTTGAAAATACTACTCTGTTTTAATTCTTCTCCTGTCATTTGACATTATTTTATAGCTATACTCCTCAAACAAGCAACCTACATCCAAATTCCATTGCTCTTACCTATCCCTTACTTCCCTAAACCCCTATAATCTGATTTATAACCCATCAATGCTCAGAGACTGTTCAATTGAACCATTTTCCTAATGGAATTATGTTTCTTTATTTTGACTCTTATCAAATTCTCCAGTGCACTTAACAAAACTTATCTCCTCATTTTTAGTTTCTGTCGTATTGTCTGTCAATTTTTCTCTATATCTTTCATGAAGTGGGTTACTTTTCTTTACTCCTCCAATTTAGCAGTTTTCTTTATTCTCTACTTGCTGGCTTTCCTCTACACTTATGCATTTACATGTTTTAATTATCTCATCTGTAATGACAACTCAAACATTTTTGTCTCCTAACATATTACCTCTTACTTTACCCCCTGCCCATTCCCCCAAATTTATTATAGGCTCTTTGAGTCATTCATTCAAAACAGAACTGGTCTTGCTTCTAACTATATACCAGGCATTTAATAGACACTGGAGATACACTAGTGATTTGGAAAAGGCCCAAAATACCTGCCCTCATGGAGTATGCATGCTGTTAAAGAAGAAAGATGATAAACATGATTTAAAAAGTAAAATACTTAATACCGTGGGAAATGAGAGCTAAAGAAAAAACATAGAACAAAGAAGACATACGTGAATTATTGGAGTGGGCCTAAATTTTTATTTTTTATATTTTAAACTTTATTACAAAGAGTGTTATTTTAGTAATACTTTTTCTTTTTTAAGATAGAGCAGATAGCCCTAACACACCTTTGCATACAGAAAATACTCATTAGCCTTCACTAGTGGAATATGTCATGGTTGCTAAGGGCCAACCTGCTGAACAGGCTACATGAGAACCTCAGAGCACAACCGACTGTGAGGAATGTGGGTTGTTTCTGAGGTTCTAGAATTCCCAGAGCTCTGATTCACAATTGAGAGCTTCTGCTCACAGTTTTCTTCACTAATTTGGAGGTGGGCTTAAATTTTTAAATAGGCTGTTGAGTACAGACTACATTGGGGTAGTATGGAAGCTGTAAGACCAATTAAAGTGGTATGGGAATAACCCCAGAGAGAGTTCGTGGTACCAGCAGGGATAAGAATTGTGGCAGCTGGAGTCAAGAGACACAGGTTTGAATTCTGGATCTATTTTGAAGATAGACTAGACAAAATTTGTTGATAGACCAGGTATGAGAAAAAAGAATCAAGACTGACACCAAAGTTTTTGACCAGGTAACTGGAATAATGTGGTCACCATTAAGCAGTGAAGGTAAGTAGCAGAAGAAGCCACACACCAGTAGCTGAGTTTGAAACACTTTCAAGTTGGAGTTAAGATGCCTCAATTCTTTAAGTTGGAGATGGACAAATGTATATTGAATGGGCAATTGGATATATAGTTGTGAAAATATGGGGAATATTCTAGCTATGGTATATAAATTTTAGAGTTATAAACCTAGAAATGGTATTTAAAACCGTGACAGGGGAATGGCAACACCTTGGGAGTGAATATAGACAGGAAAGATAAAAAATCTAAGGATTAGAGTTCGGGAAAATGAGGAACTGATAAAGGCACTGGGAAAAGTAGCCAGAAACATTACAGAAGTGACGCACATCAAGAGAAAAAAGTAATTTTACAAGAAGTAGGGGATCAGCTGTGTTCAAATGTTTCAGATAGTGCCCAAAATATGAGAATTGGCCACTGAAATTAGCAATATGGATATCTTTGGTGATCCTGAGAAATTTAATAATTCCAATGGAATGTGGGCAGAGGGAGGGGAACCTGATGACTGCAATAAGTACAAGAGAGAATGATAAGATAAATTAATGACCATGAATTCAGAACTTCCTCAAGGAGTTTTGCTACAAGAGATAGAAAGACATGGGCATGTAGCTGTGAAGCAAAGTAGGAGAGTTTTTATAATGGATGAATTAACAGTGTAGTTGTATGCTAAAGGGAATGATTGGGCAGAAAGAGAAATATGCATAATGTTGCTGAAAGTATGGAGAAATGTTGGAGTAGGCAAAAATAGATGGGATCTTGTGCACAGATGGAGATGCTGGTCTGGGTAGAATCATGAGCGGACATGGTAACAAGAGAGATGATGGAATATAAGAGCACAGCTACTGGTAGGCGGGTGATAAATGATGGGAACTTGTGGAAGGTCTCTTTAGAATGCTTCAGTTTTCTCAGTGAAATAGGAAAGTAAGGCATCAACTGAGAATGATGAAGAAGGAAGAGGTACTGGAGGTTTGCAGAAATAAAACAAACCATGAAAAAATTATCTAACAGAGTGGACGAAAATGAATTAAGAAAATATAGCATAATTGCATTAAGGGCCCACTTGGAGCTATTGATAATAAATTTAAAATGAGACCAGTTATCACGGATGTGTGTTTTTCTTAGCTTCCCCAACCATACTGAACTATACAGGTACAGCCATATAGCAGAAAGAAAGTTTTACTTAACTAGAGTTGTCGTTGCATTAGAAAAATATGATGATATTATAACATTTATTATATATGTTCTCCATTATTCAGCATCTTTATAAAATTATTTGAAATACTAATTATAAAAATATGTTGCTGGATTTGTAACAAGTATACATGTAATATATATAACAATAATAACACCAAAGGGGAAGAGGGAATAGAGCTACACAGAAGTAGCATCTCTGTATCTCACTGAAATTAGTTAGTATAAGTCTGAAGTAGTTTCTCATAGGTTAAGATGCATATGATAAGAAAATAATTCGAAAAAATAAAATGAAGAAAATCATTACCAGAATTAAAATATTACACTAAAAATATTCACTTACAGCAGAAGAAAGCAATAAGGGAGCAATAGAAAAATAAAAAAGAAACAATATTTAAGACACAAAAGGAAAGTAGAAGAAATAAAACCAAATGTATTAATAGCAACATTAAAAGTGAATGGATTAAACAATACAATCAAAAAGTAGAGATTGTAAGATTACATTAGCAGAAAAAGAAGTTCCAATTATATGCTAGTTTAGAATCCAAGGTACAAATAGGTCGATTGGAAAAGGATGGAAAAGTGTTAATGTATAGCATGCAAACAGCAACCAAAAGAAAGTTGAAGTGGCTGTACCAATATCAGACAAAATAGACTTTAAGACAAAAGTGTTACTAGAAGTGGGCTATTTTACAAAGTGTCAACCTATCAAGGAGATATAACAATTATAAGCATATATGTATCTAACAACTGAGCTCCAAAATACATGGAGCAAAAGGTAGCAGAACTGAAGAGAGACATGGGCAACTTACTAATAATAGTTGGGGCATCAATACCTCACTTTTAATTTTGAGTAGAACAACTAGGCAGAAGGTTAACAAAGTAATAAAAGACTTTAACAGCACTATAAACTAAATAGTCCAGCAGATATGTATGGAACAATCTATTCAATAATGTTAGAATACATGTTCCTTTCAAGAGTACATAAAAAAATCTCCAAAATAAAACATAAACCAAGTTATGAAACAAGCTTCAGTAAATTTAAAATAATTGAAATCATACAAAATGTGTCTTCTGGCCACAAGGGAGTAAAATCATAAGTCAATATCAGAAATAAGTTTGAGAAATTCATGATGTAGAAATTAAACATCACCTTCTTAAATAGCCACTGAGTCAAAGATTTGTTTTCTAAATAAAATTAGAAAGTATTTTATATCAATTAAAATAAAGATATAACATACCAAAACTTACAGAACACAGTGAAAGCAGTTCTGAGAGAGAAATTTATAGCTATAAATGCCTATATTAAAAGAAGAAAGATCTTAGATTGGTAACCTAACTTTCTTTCCTAAAAAAACTGGAAAATCAGAGCAAACTAAATCTAAAACAAGCAGAAGAGAAGAAATAATAAAGATCAGAATGTAAATTAATGAAATACAGAATAGCAAAATAATAGAGAAAATCAATGAAACCATAACTTGGTTCTTTGAAAAGATCAACAAAATTGACAAATCTTTAGTATGGACTACCAAAGAAAAAAAATAGAAAATATTCACATTTAAAACAGGCATGAAGGAGGGAATGTTGTCACTGACCTTACAGAAATACAAGAATTATAAGAAAATACTATGAATAATTACATGACAACAAATTAGTTAACTTTGATCAAATGAACAAGTTTCTGAAGAGACACAAAGTATTGAAACTGACTCAAGAAGACACAGGAAACCTAAATAAGCATTTAACAAGTAAAGAGATTGAATTACTGTGTTGGGAATCCCCAAGACTACCATAAGAATAGGTAATTTGCTAGGAGGTCTCATAGTATTCGGTAAATAGTTATATTCATGGCTATGACGTTTTATAGTGAGAGAACACTAAGCATAATCAACAAAGGGAAAAGGTGTGTGTGGCAAAGTCCAGGGGAAAAAGACACCAGCTTTCAAGGATCTTCTCTCACTTCGAGTCACATAGGACATGTTTAATTCCCCCAGCAACAAGTTGTGACAACATGTGTAAAACGTTGTCAGCTATGAAAGCTCAAGAAAGACTAAGCATCCAGGCATAGTTATGCAGACAGTCTATGTCTAGCATGTACTCAAATTCCAAACTACTAGAAAGAAAACAGGTGTTCAGCATAAATCACATTATTTGTACAAACAGTTAAAGCGCAGTGAGCCATTCTTATCAATTCTGAGAATGGTAGAAATCCTTCCAAAAATCCAAGTTCCCAGACACCAGCCAACTGTGAGCCAGTCTTTCTAAGAATCTTAGGCCAGCAATGCCAACTATTTATGCACAATTAGAAAATTTAAAACTTTCTATAAAGCAATGCCAAGACCCCATTTTTTTTTTGCTAGTGAACTCTACCAAACATTAAAAAAAACCATAAATATCAAATTTTCACAAATTCTTCCAAAGAACAAAAAGAACAAATCCCAAATCATTATATGAGGATGGTATTATCCTGATTCCAAACATCACAAGAACTAAAACTACCAACTAATTCTCTAATAAATATATATGCAAAAAAACCTCAAAAAATACAACTAATTATTGTTATTCGCAGTAGTTATGCTCTATGAAGTCAGTGAGAACACTGAATTAGTAAATACTGAACCATTGATCCTAAGGGAACCACAGGAGTAGATTCCCATAAGCCCCTGGTTACAACATTTTCATCAACTGATCAACACCTCGCCTTGTTTTATATGTGTTTCTGTTTAAAGACACCTTATTCAATAAATATTGTTAATCATTAACACTGAACTCAGAGCCAACAGCCTATAACTCATGCCTGAACAAAGTTTATGCAACACATGTATTTTCCACATGAGGCACATCATAGCCTTCTTACATTTAGAAGCACTTTAGAAGTAATCTGGGGGTGGAGTGGGGATTTTAATAGCAAAATCATCAACAAAAAGGAAAAAAGTACAAAAAATGTGACACTAACTAGACCACTAAAAGGACATTTGTTTACAGTATGAATGCTGAAAGAAGAGGCAGAGAATTTCCTTTTTGGACGTCAGCTAGAAGTGTGCACATCGGGCAACTCAAATTTTTCACTGCTTGGTTCATGTCCATGAATGACGTGAAAGTGGCCCAAGTACTGATTTCGGAATTACGAGTACGTTTTGGCAAGTAAGTGAATTTACAAATATAAAAACTGCAAATAATTAAGATTGACTATACTAGCAAAACTATTTCAAACAACATATAAAAATAATTATACAACATGACCAAGTGGGGTTTATTGCAAGAATGCAAGTTGGTTTCACATTCAAAAATCAATGAAATAATATACCATATCAACATTAAAAAGACAAAAACCAGGTAATCACCTCAATACTTCAGAAAAAGCATTTGACAAAACCCAATATCCATTTATACTAAAAACACTCAACATACTAGAAGTAGAAGGAAACTTTCTCAATCTAATAAAAGACATCTATGAAAAGCTAGCATTCTACTTAACGGTGAAAGATTGAATGCTTTCACCTAAGGTCAGCAATAAGAAAAGTATGTCCTCTCTTACCACCTTTATTCAACATTGTAATGGAGTTTCTGTCCAGGACAATTAAACAAGAAAATGAAATAAATGGAATCCAAATTGGAAAAGAAGAAGTAAGATCAACTTTTTTTATAGATAACATGATCTTATGTATAGAAAATTCTAAGAAATCAACTAAATATTTATTTTAACTAATAAGTGAATTCAGCATATTTTCAGAGTTCAAATTAATATATAAAAATCAATTGTATTTTCATATATTGGCAATGAACAATATAAAAATGAAATTAAGAAAAACAATTCCATTCATAATAGCAGTAAAAGGAATAAAATTGATGAAGTTAGAAGGAATAAGTTCTAATGTTCGATAGCAGAGTAGGGTGACTGTAATTAACAATGTATTGTATATTTCAAAACAGCTAGACAAGAGGACTTTAAATCTTCCCAATACAGGGAAATAATAAACACTTGAGATGGTGGACGCCCTAAGTACCCTGACTTGACCATTACATGGTCTATGCATGTAACAGAATATCACATGTATCCCCTAAGTAGATACAAATATTTGTATCAATTAAGAAAATAAAAACTTAACAAATAAGGATAAAACTTATACTCTGAAAACTACATTGTTGAAAGAAATTAAAAAAGACTTAAATAAATTCAAAAACATCATTAGTTCATATTAAAAGACTTAACATTGATAAATGGCAGTACTTTTCAAATTGATCTACAGATTCAATAAAAACACCTAAAATAACAGCAGAATTCTTTCCAGAAATTGAAAAGCTGATCTTACAACTCACATAAAATTTCAAGGTACCCAAAATAGGTAAAACAATTTTGAAATGGAAGAACAAAGTTGGAGGACTCACACTTCTTGATTTCAACACTTATTATAAAGCTATAGTTATCCAGACATTGTGGTACTGGAAAAAGAATAGACATGAAGATCAATGGAATAGAATTCAGAATCTAAAAATAAATTCTTATAATAACAGTTAATTAATTTGGGACACAGATATAGAGACAATTCAATTGTGAAAGAGTAGTTTCTGGTAAATGGTTTTGGACAATTGCATATCCACATGCATAATAATGAAGCCGGACCACTTCTTCACACCATAAATAAAATTTAACTCAAAATGGATCATAAGCCTCAATATAAGAGTTAAAACTATACAATTCTTAAAAGAAAATATAAGAGTAATCTTTGTGAAACTGGGTTAGACAAAGCCATCTTATATATGACGCCAAACGCAAAAGTGAAAAAAGAAAAAAATAGATAAATTTGATTTCAGAAAAATTAAACACTTTTGTGTTTCAAAGAACACTATCAAGAAAATAAAAAGGCAGCCCATAAAATGGGAGAAAATATTTACACATATATTAATATATCTGATAACGGATTTGTGTCCATAATATGTAAAGAACATGTATAACTCAATACTAAAAAGATAAGTAACACAATTCCAGAATAGGCCAAGGATCTGAATTGTTATTTCTCCAAAAGAAATATATAAATGACCAATAAGCACACTAAAAGATGTTTGACATCACTAGTCATTAGGAAAATATAGATCAAAACCACAGTGAGATATCACTTAGCACACTGAGATGACTAAAGGCAGATAGATTATAACAAATGTTGTCAAGGGTTTGGAAAAATTAGAACTCATGGTACTGGTTGGAATGTATAATGATACATCCAACTTTGGAAAACAAGCTGGCAGTTCCTTAAAATGTTAAATATAGAGTTACCGTGTGACCTACCAAGTCAGTTCCTAGGTGTATACCAAGTGAAGTGAAAACATAGATGTGAACAAAAGCTTGCATACAAATATTTATAACAGCAGTATTTACATTAGTCAAAGAGTGGAAATAATCCAAATGTATATCAACTGATAAGTGGGTAAAAAATGTGATATATCCACGCAACAGAATATTAATATTATTAAGCAATAAGAATGACTGAAGTGTTGATTATACTTCAAGATGGATGAACACTGAAAACATTATGCTGAGTGAAGGAAGTGAGTCACAAAGACCCCATAGTGTATAATTTCACTTATTTAAAATGCACAGAATATACTAATCTGTAGAGACAGAGAGTAGATCAGTGGTTGCTAGGACTAGGGTGTTGGAGAGAAATGAGGAGTTACTGCTAACAGGTACAGAGGTTTGTTTTAGGGATTATAAAAGAGCTCTAAAACTGATTTTGGTGATAACTGCAAAACTCTGTAAAAGCTAGTGGATTGGATACATTAAATGGGCTAGGTGTATGGAGTGTGACTTATGCTTCAAAAAAGCTGTTTTATATACATTATAAAAATCACATTTTCTTATCCATCCATGTCAAAGTGTAACAATACCTAGTGCTACCATGTATGTTAATTTCATCTTCTAGTTCATGCCCTGATCACCTCCTACATAGATTACTACAAGTGATCTACTATAGAAACTGTTTCCAGTTTCAATGAGCCATCTGCTGCTACAATATTAATGTTATTAAACTACCACTTTCATTAAATCATTCCCATGCTCAGTATCAATGTCTCTAATCTCTTCAGTTGACCATTTAAGACTCATAATCAGCTGGCCCGTATCACCCTTCGTGTTAGGCAGAATAGCATCTCAAGGATACCCACACTGTAATTCACAAACGTTGTACATACGTTACTTTTCTTGGCAGAAGAGACTGCAGATGTGATTAAGTTAAAGTTCCTGACATGCGGAGATTATCCTGGATTAGCCAGTGGGGCCCCATGGAATCACAGGTGTTCTTCTAAGTGAAAGAGGGAAGCCGGAGAGTTGGAGTCAGGGAGGGGATGTGAGGTAGGAAGCGGAGGTCCGGGTGATGTGGGGCCACAAGCTAAGGCATGTGGGCAGCCTCCAGAAGGAGGAAGAGACAGGAAACAGACTCTCTCCCAGGGCTTTCAGAAGCACTGTCACCCTGCTCACCCATTTTGACTTCTGACATCCAGAACTATAAAATAAAAAATTTGTGATTTTAAGCTCCACTAAGTTTGCGGCAATGTGTTACAGCTGCGAAAGGAAACAATGCACCCATGTAGCCATCTTACTAAGATTCCTCTGTCCAGTCAAATCAGCCTCCTTCCCCAACCCCGACTTGCATATCCCTTGTCCACTTGCCGGGAAATGCCATTCTCTCCTTCACTGTCAGCTCAAGACCTACCTGAATACTCACATCCTCAAGAAGTGTTCTCCCACTGACCACATCTCTTTCAGATTTGAACTTGGACCAGATATTTCTTTAGAACATACTTATGCCATCTACAAACGACTAGCACCTGCATTACTTAAGGATGGTCATCTGGTTTTCAACAGCGTGTGAAAGGCACTTAGCACATTGTGCAGAAACAGTGGTATGCTGACAAACTGACTCTTAAAATAATAAAAACAAAAATGCCCTGATTCATAGTGTTTGCTGATTAAATACTCCTAACAAGACTGATTTCAAGCCACCAGTGATTTGACCACTGGCTCACAGAATCCTCGAATGTTTAGTTATGGCTTTTGTGCACTAGTTCAAGCCTAGCACATGGTTCTCTCCTATTTCCTTCCTTCCAATCTATGATCACATTATAAATGTGTCCTCAAGTAAAGACTTATACCTATATCTTGCTACAGGCTCGATGGTGCTTAGACATTTCCGAGTCTCCATATTTAATCATTGACTAGATAAAGACTCATTTACTAGTTGGGGTGGTCTCCTTACCATTAACTTTCATTGGTTTACATGATTAATATCTACTCTAGGGCATATAAACTATCTTCTTCTCATGCCACTTCCTCTCTGGCCTTGCAATCATACTTTTTACAGATTTGTAGAAATATTTTTAGTCAACAAAGAAAACATTTAACAATCCTTAAATTTAAAAATAAAGATGACTTGTGGTTAAAAGTCTCAATACTCATTTTGTGAAAAAACCTTGTCATTTATCATCAGTGTGGAGGAAACCACGGGCTCCCTAGCTGCACAGAGCCATGGCACCACCCAGTGCAGGTGGGGTATTTTCCCCAGCGTGTGCTTTCTTTATTATGTCCCCACTGATCTGATTCACATTCATTCACTCAACGAGTACTCACAGACCAGACTCTCGAGAATGCTCAATATAGGAGGCAAAGATATTTTTGGGGGACACCTCTCATTTTCCATTCCTACTCCTCAGTCCCACTGTATTTGTATTCTATCGTTTCATGATAATTTAGCACAAGATTAGAAGCTTACAACAATACCCATCGATCATCACACAATTCCACAGGTCAGAAGTCCAGCAGGACACAGCCAATTTCTCTTTTTATGATGTCTCAAGGCTGAACTCAAAGTGTCAGCTAGACTGAGTTCTCAGCATGGGAGATTTGAAATAAAATCCAGTTTCAAAATCAGAGTTGTTATTAGTAGAATTTGGTTCCTTGCAGTTGTAGGACTGAGTGTCTGTTTTCTTGCAGGTTTTGAGCAGAGGCTAGTCTTAGATCTTAGAGGCTGTCAAAATTCCTTGCCCCATAGCTACTTCATCTTTATGCCAGCGATGGTGTATCAAATCCTTCTCGTGCATTGAACCTTTGACTTCCTCTTTTGCAAACAGCTGGAGAAACCTCTCAGCTCATAAAGGGTTACCATGATTAGGTGAGGCCCACACAGATAATTTCCTTAAGGTCAACTTTGTCATACAACACAGGCTCATCACAGGAATAAAAGTCATCTTATGCATAGTCCTGGGATTTTTCAGAACACACAGATGTGGAAAGGAGGACAGAAAAGTTTGAAGGGCATCCCACCATGGCCTTTTTAATGCTCAGTTTGCTCTAAGAACAGGAGAAACTGGTATTTATAAATACAGAGGATAACATGTAGACCATTAGAGTAAATTCTTGTGGAATGGGGATATAGCAAGAATTAGGCTTTCTATATGCGACATCCTACTTTGGGCCAAAAATATTACCCCCAGGTATGTTCTGCTTGTAGGATCTCAGTGAGCCATGGAAGCTCCACTGGTAAGAGTGATATACACAGTGGTAGCCACCTCAATTTTCACAAAATTTCATTTATGTGGATCATTAAATCAGAAACTTAATTTACTACAGGGGAGGGGGTGCTGACAAGTTCTAGAACACCAGAAATAATTGGCGTCAAAGGTTATAGCAGTTGGTGTCAACAGGGAGACCACCACTCCCCGCCAAAGACAGACATGCTTCTTGTTTTCATGGAATTTATAGTCTAAGCAAGAGATACAGCTAAAAATGTAGACAACAAGGAGGCAGTGTGCTGATGACAATCTAGACAAAGGAAGCAATGTGTGCAAGTGCCCTAGGGACAAAAAACGGCACAGTACCTTGGAGGAGCTGGGAGTATCTAATGTGATTGGATGGTGAAGGAGGAGAGGAGCAGAGGCCAAGAGCTGAGGCTGGTGGGGCAGGCAAGGGCAAGCCCAGCATACCCCAGGAAGGAGACGTATCCTGAAAGTAACTGGGACTCCAGCAATTTCACGTATAAGAATTTATCCTAAAGTGATAATCAGATAAATCAATAAAGAGTCAAGAACCAGGAAATTTACTGCTACCTACTGTAGAAGCCACCCATACCACTCCAGGGAAATAAACTCGATGTTCATCAGAAGGGGATTGACAAAAATAACTGATGGAGTTGACAGCCTTAAAAATGATGACATTTGCATTCCACATTCCTTGACATGGAATAACTGTGTATTGAGAATAAGGATATATAAAGGTGGAATTGGAGGAGGAAGAGAAGTAGCATTTCCTGAGTGCTCATCACGCACCAGGCAGTGAGCTCAGCGCTTTACATTTTGGATGACATTCTCCCCTCTCACCCACCCAGTGAGATGAGAACTACAATGACTCCTATTTTACAAATAAGGAAACCAAAGCACAAGTGAATAAGTAACCTGCCTAAGTACGCACATGTATTTAGTAACAGAGCTAGGATAGGAATTCCGGCAGAGGCAGTGTGAATCCAGTCTGTGTTCCTAATTTGAATTCTGAAAAATAATAAAGAGCAGAGGAGGGAGGAAGGCAGGAAGTGGGAGGAGACAAAGAAAGAGAAAGACAGCAGGAGGGAGAAAGGGAGACAGAAACAGAGAATGAATCACGATCACTGAAAAGAGTAGTTTATTTTTGAGTTGGAGTATTTTAGGTAATTTTTTTCTTTCTCCGTTATTCTTTTGTGAGTTTGAATTTTCTTTTAATGAATAGATTTTGGTTTTAAGATCTTCTTTAGGTTTACGGAAAAAATGAACAGAAATGCAAAGAGTTCCCGAATATATCTGTCCTCCCACCCACAGTTTTTCCTATTATTAACATCTTGCATTAGTGTGGTACATTTGTTAAAATTGATGAGCCAATATTGATACATTATTATTAACTAAAGTCCGTAGTTCACATTAGGGTTCTCTCTTGGCGTTATACATTCTATGGGTTTTGACAAGTGAGTCGTGACGTGTTTTCATCATTATAGTAGGATACAGAATAGCTTCACTGACTTAAAAAGTAAAAATACACTTTGAAAGACAAATAATTGTCACCTATTTACTTACATAAATATAATAGACAATTTTAGCCCAACTTTCCTGAGTCTAGAGCCATCTCTTATATGGGGATGCTTTTCACACAGGAAATAAAACACGGTTTTATATAAGTTTCTCTCCCAGCCTTGTTGCTTAGACTCCAGCTCTGTCTTTACTTACATGTCTTTACTTATACTATTATTATACTATACTATTACATATATACATATACTGTTATAGTATATGTCTTTGCTTATACTATTATCTGTCTGCTCCTTCTTAATTCCATGGTAGTGTCTGCCTGTGGAAAATGGTTAAATGCAACTTCAGGGACTCGTAGTCTTTTATGATGGGCACATCAAGCATAGAAAGAGCAAACCCTACAATGCAAAAGATCCCCTTGGTAGTGATGCCCACCCGAATAAAGACACTTTCTGTAAGTCAGAGAGAAGAATTAAAACCCAAGGAAGGCATCATTTTCCACTATAGTTGCTTTAAGTGTGTAGCACTAGAACAACACTTTGATTGATGGCTGAATGAATGTTAACACATATAGGAATCACTGAAGTGTCTTCTTATTTGTCTGGTTTCTTAGATAGTTTTAGAGAAGGAACAAATACAGTTTCTTCTACCCAAAGTTATATATCTTTATGTTTTGGATTCTTGTATTTGAATACTATTTTTATAATGTCATTATTTATGGCATTTTAAATGTTAGCATATTTATCAGAATTTAATTTACCATTAGAAAAATGTTGATTTTTTTGTTCTTCTCTTGAATGTTGGTGGTATTTAAATTATGAATTAGAATTTGATAACTAAATAACTAAAGTAATTGTAGAATTGGCTGAAATAGAGATTGGTACATTACAGTGAACATTAACGGAAGTAAGAAAAGAATAGATTTATAGTAATAAACCATAAAATCAATTTAGGCAGATCATCTGATTAAAAAATATATGTTAAAAGTAAATTTCTCACCATGGGGAGTAAAAAACTTGAGGGCTACAAAGTATTTAATGTACAGTAAGTTTTGTACAATTAGTATACCTTTAAAAGGTAATACAACTCAGGTGAAAAAAGCTATTATAGGATGTGTGCCTAATAATTAAACAATCGCTTATGAACATTATTCTGACACCTGACATAAGATGATTTTTTAGCCTATAAAGTATGCATTTCACCAAGGCATGAGGAAGCAGTAATCTATTTGCTTGTAGAGAATTTGTCTAAAAGGGAAGATGAGCAAGTTCACTGAGGCTTTTATAAAAAGAGAAAAGAGACATAGAGATGTGCCAAATTGGCGTATAAACCTGAACTGGAAATATTGTCTTGAATATGAATTTTTGAAATATTACAAGTCTCTTTTCATGTCCCTATTCAGTGACTACAACTTTAACAGCTGTATCTCAATGATTCCAAGAGTTATAATTAAGCTCAGAATTATCTCCTGAGCAGCAGACATCTATATCCAGTTGGGCATTCCTTCTCAGATCCCCAATGGAACCTCGGGCTCTGTATGATCCAAATCAACCTGTTTGTGTCTTCTCTCCCCTACTTTGATCCGAATTGTCTCCATTTTATTCCTTGGAGTGTCACAGCAGCATTGACCCATTTGCCCAAGCTGGAAACTGAGAGGTCATCTTGCATTCCTCCTTCTCCCTTATTCCTCTATGCACCTTGTCATGAAATTGCAACAATGTACTTTTAATACTCTCACCACTCTGCCTTGGCTTCATATCCTGTTGGCCACTGCTCAACTTCCTGCCTTTCCTTGCTCTGGTCTCCTTTTTATTCTGTATATTCCCCTTTCTGCTACTTCCTCACATGTAATTTTTCACATATATGTATTAACAAAAGAACTCTTAATCTGCTTCCTATCCATACATAACATATTCCACCCAGTACTGCAATTCTGATAATAGATGTGAGTCAGGAAAGTATGATTACCATGCTTAATATTAATTAAAGAGATAAAGGATTTAAGTATTTATTCCACAAATATTTCCAGCTTCTTATAATACCCTAATATGACTGGATCAACAATGAATTTATAGAAACCAATTTGCACTCATTTACATTTAAGTTCTTGGAGCAATACATTCCACAGCCTATTTGACACTGTATATAAGGACATTTTCTTAAATTCTTCTATCTAGGGCCTTATGATAGTCACGCAGTATTCTGGGAATTGGCGAAACTGTCCATGAATATAAATAATAAATATTAAAAAATACTTTTTTCTCTAAATTAGTGAAAGATCACCAAACGTTCACTAATGAATTGTCTGTGTCCTGTGTATCTGCCAGAATATTTTTTTAACCTCACCTCAAATATTCTTAGATATGAACTGAAGGAATTTAATCTATAGAAGCCCGCTTTAACAAACTTCAGATAATACCATGGATTTTTCCAACACTTTACAACACAACCAAATTAAAAGACCATCCTGGGCTACTGTACAGTATTCAGATGTGAAAAATAGTAAGGCCACAGATAAGGCACATACTTCTTTAGAAAATGAATGAAAATACAATAAAAGTTCAGCAAAGTAAATAAAAATTTTGCTCCCCCACAAAATCCAAGTTATCTGTCTGCATGTTTCAAAATCTGTAAGATTTTTTTCTGTGAAGTGTCATTAGATATGTTTTATCTATTTCATATATTTAAATATACTAGAATGAAAGGCTTTCAAAAAATCCTAGACTTTAGGATGAAATTATTATCACCATTATCATCATCTAAGAGAAAATTAGATTATGATAAGGAAAGAGAGGTTAAGATAACACATTAAAAATAAAATGTAGCAAGAACGAAATAATTCTCCCAAATTACATAAGCTATGAGCACATATCCTGGGAAGAGGATAACTACATTTCAAGAGTTAGCTCTGAATCTGTTGTACTCCATGAAAGGTTGTTTATGACAATCAATATTGCCACTCATTTTTGATGATCTTTTGTGTCCTCTGTGCCTCACATTAAATGCATCAACATGTTTGATTTTTAATTTAGCCTTGTTAAAGTAATTTAGTTCAACCTTCACTGAGGAAATGGTGTTATTTGCAGTGACAGTGGGTGCTATTCTACCGCTCAGGGCAAATGGACTGTCAGCCTTATTGTCAAGTGTTGAGTTGACATAGTCAAGACGCTGATGAAGAGGGAGGACAATTGGTCTCCAACTTTTAATAGTCAGATGGAAGGGACTTACTGCTTTTTAGTTTGGTTGAGTTTTTTCTAATCTATCACATATTTTTGATTTTATGAAAGTCTCTACTCTTCTCCTCATCACTTAGGGTAGAAATCTCTGTCTTCCATACCACCCATCCCAAATCATATTTCATGCCTAATTCAAACTTTTGCTATCTTAGAACTGTGTAGTTTCAGTAGCATTATAATTGATCCTCTCACCTTTAGTTTTTATGTGAGAAAGGCCACCAAATAGACTACTGTTATATTAATCATTAAAAAGCCTCACGTCTTTATTTAATGGGTACAATGTCTGTTATTCGGGTGACAGATGCCCTAAGTGCCATGACTTCACCACTACACAATCTATGCATGTAACAAAATTACTCTTGTACCTCGTAAATTTATACAAATTAAAAAAGGCTCATTTCTAATCATGCGTCACCCAAAATTTGAGTGTCTTACATGACCTACAAACTGTCTAAAATTCTCCACCTAATAGTTAAGATTTCTATTATTTGCTTAAGTATTTTAGTCGATACATCCCTTACCCAGGCTAGTCTCTCCCTTTCTCTTATTCCATCCCTTTGCCCAGAATGTCATCCGCATTCATTGTAACTCTCTGCACCCAGCCATCTCGGAACAGACCTCCAAGACCAGATCCCCACTCTGACTTCTATCAGCCATGTCACTCTGTTTGAAACACAATGGGAGTTCTGTTTCTTTACCATTAGTTTAGCCTTGTGTACATTTCCTTGAATTGTTAATTACATCTTGAGCTATTGGATGGCAGAAACTTTACTTCCTCCTAAGCTATGTACATTAGGCACTTGGGACTTATTATGTCTATCATTTCATTCCTGTTGGCCATTGATAACATAGGATATGCAGAAGAAAATAATTCCCTATGCTAGAAGAATCAATTCATATTTTATAGTAAAGAAAAGGACAGTTCTGTGTATGCATGCATGTATATTCTATAGAGCTAATTTAAAAATTCAAATAATTTCAGAGACCTCCAAATATTGCTAAACTTTACAAAAGTTAGACATTATTCATTTAATTGTTTATTGTCTGTCTAACATTCCTCTCCCAACTAAAATATGAATATTCCACAAGAGAACTTGGTTCTCCTGTTTATCACTACATCCTTAGCCTCTAGAAGAGAATTCAGCATCTAGTAAATATTAAATAAATATCTGTTGAATGAATGAATGTATCACCAGTACTTAGCAGAGTGCATAGTACTTAGTAAGCAATCAAGAAGCATGGATTAAATGAATAAAATAATAAATTGCAAATGTTAAGGAACAACATGGTAAAGCCAATATTAGCAATGTGTGGGAATATTTTGAATATCATTCTAGAGGCCCTTTAGTATTATTACTGTAAAATTTGGAAGTAACATTTGCCTTAAAACACTGCTTCTTAGGGAACAAAGACCCAAGCATTAAAAGGGCATGTGAACACACAGGTCTGGAACCCACCCCAGCAATCCCCGGATAATGTGGCTGGCCATCACCTTCATCAAACCTACTCCCTATGGATGGAGTTCAAAGTAATCAGTTGTGTTGAAAGAGAGGAAAAGGAGGGAAGGTGAGTACAATCTTAGGAAGTCAATGCAGGAGATTCAGAGAACGGGGGAGCAGAAAGGACCTATTATATAAGAGGCTAACTAAAAACTGAAAATGCAGGACCCCTTGTTCAAAAAAACAGGATGAAAGTGCCAGTAAATGTACTAAAATATAAAACATTGCTTTCCCTATAGTCTCTCTCTTGACCTCTCATGGTGTATTTCATTTGCTATTTAAGGTCACACTCTCTTGGCGTGAGAATATGTGCCTGGATTATGCAGATACTCACAGACGCCCAGGAAACCCACTTGCAACTCGCTATGCATGAGGCCCACTGCTGCTAGGAGCCCTTTCTGCCAGCCACCTCCCACATTCATTGGACCTGGCCAGCCCTGGAAAGTCAATCTCCCCTTCCCATGGCCACCACCCAACACAGAGTGGGTAGGCATCCTTCCAAAAGATTGTAACCTCCACGCCTGGACACACTAGGTTCCTGGACCCCGGGAGAGTTCCTGGATCACCACCGTTGAATTGTCTGGGCATTGCTGCCACCATTTCCTACCCTGGGTCACAGCTGGGTGTGCACTGCAGACTCCAGCTCAACCCCTGTCCTTGTCTGGGCTCCCATAAAGGTCAAAGGGGAATGGAGAAATGAGGGTTACGACCCTATGGCCACCCCAGACAGAAGGCATCAACAGCTATATGGCAGGGGCAAAAAGGGGGCTACTGGCATTGGTCAGGGGCAGAGAGCTGAGACCTGACCAGAGACCCATCCAAGAAGGTAGATGGCATGTAAGCCAGGTTCCAAGTCCCCAACATCTACTCTATTGTCCCATCTAATGTCACATACAAAATATAAATTCAAAGATAAAATCCTTAAGAATTTCAAGACTGGAGAGCAGAACACTGAACCCCAAGAGGGGGAAGCTTCTTTGTGTGACCATACTGGTCACAGGCCCGTGAAGCCAGCTTGAGGGCACATGTCCAAAAGGAAATCAAGCTGGGGACATGGTCTTGAAACTCCTGACAGGACAATGAGGAGTGGGGGCTGGGGATCATTCTAGTGATGCGGGTGAGCCCTATCACTAAATGTATCCAACTGGCACTGTCTAATCTCTGTGTAGACCTGTAACACAGTGTGCTGTGGTTTCTGTTGCAGATGAATTTACTGTAGTATCTATAAGCCAGTAATTATAAAAGAAAAGGAAAAGTAGTTAGAAAGACAGCAAAGTATTTCATCCAGAGATTCAAAATAAAAATAAGAAAATGAAAGAACAGAAAAGAGCAAAGACAAGAGTCTTCACTGGAAAAGGTAATACAGTGCTTATTTGTATCATGGTTTTCTGAGTTTACAAAGCATGTCATATTTTGTTCAGATCACTGTAACTACCACAACTAGATAAAGAATGTGATGTGAAGCTACTTATAGTATGGGAAGTTTCTACAATGAGGAGAAGTTCATAAGATTTTTTGAGCTCAGTCTATGTCCTGGGAACTTTACAAACATTATATTTGGTTCTCATGTACGTAATCTAAGGCAGACATTATCTTCATTTTTCAGATAAAAAAATAGAGCAGTTATTCTAGCTGATCAAGGGCATGTAACTAATAAGTATAATGGCAGGAGAGGAGGAAGGGCAGAATGAAATGCATTTTGGACTTAACAGATTTTCTACAATGAGCACATAAAACTTGCAAAGTGAGAAAATATAATAAAAAAATGGAGAATTAATAATAATCATCTATTCCTACTGGGGAAGTTAGGTTTATGAAGAAACAAAGAAGGTAATATTTAAACTCATTCATTAGATGTATGTTATTCTTTATTCTCTGTTTTCTTCACAAGTCTCAGAAAAGAATATTTTGGGAAGAAAATAAATTTCTTTTATACTAACATATCACCATATACAGCTATATATGCAGAATGGCAGTATTGCCCATAGCAGGAAGTGAAGGTAGAGCTGATTATAAAGTTTTTTTGCAAGTGTGTTCCATACACATATTTTAACAAACATTCTAAAAAACTCAGAGAGTTCCAAAAGTGTTTCAATTTATAATTTACCTTTATTTTTATATTCCCCAAGGAATATTTTCCACTTTCAAATGTCTAATTAACACTCTTTTGGCCCCTGAGTTTTCCTACTTAAAGTTATTTAGAGATCTGCAAAGTGTGTATGGGTATATGTGTGTTGTCTAATGCAGGAATGTTTACTTTAATAATGATTATCAAATTGAGAATTTTTTAATTTCATTTTTTAAAAGAAAACAAGTTCATTTTGAAAAGTTTCTCCTAAGTTACTCCTCTGAAGAGATAGCATATTAGTTCAATTAAAGCAAAATTCATTGAAGATGGTATTAGAAATTTGTCTGAGCTGAAATACCAAGTCATAAAAATCTACTGAAGCCATTCTATTTAGTTTCAAAATATTTACAAATCAATAGTTTGCTTAAAATTCCAAATTGAGGATTTTAAGTGAGAGTCAATTTTTATAAATAAAATCTTCTTGCTATATTTTCCAAAATCCTAAAAAGAAAATTACCTCAAAAATATTTTAAGGATTTTTACTGGAAGAAATGGTCAAAACATTTAATATCACAGAAGACATATTAACACAATTTAAAAATCCCAATTCTAAAATGAAAAGTTAAATATGACTAAATGAATGTCAAATTTTAGTTATTGCAGTTTTATTATCAATACCATAAGATAATAGTCTTCATATTAGTGAGAAAAAAGTGAATCATAGTCAGTACACTAATATTTATCTGTAACATCCTTGATTAAGTCTGGGGTTGTTTTCTACTCTGCTGCTACCATTTTATTGGAAATTGTGCTATCTAGGTCCAATATCAATTCTAAAAGCATTAATTTGATTCATTTTTTAGGCATGATAATAAAGAAGACATATAAGAAATTAGAGTTGTGTTCATTTAACAGTTGTTAATTATAACTCCTATAATTTAATATCTGAGTAATATTGAATGATAGTTCTAAGCCAACTATCTGTTGTATTTTACTCAAAACATATCATCAGGGTTCCTCAATAAATAGCCACAATGCAAAGGGAATCCCTTTGGCAGAAATGAAGAAATAAAGTACAGGAAGGATTAACTTCCAGCCTCCTATGCTTTTATCTCCAGCATGCCTCAAAACCAAAGAGATACTACCTAACCATTAAAAAAGATTAAAGGTGTTAATTAGACTAAGAGATAGAAACCTATCACCTTTATGTCAGGCAGACCAGGCTAAATCTTCTAATGGATTAACAAATACACACGCACACACATGCACACACACGCTCACACACAGAGTAAATTTGTCTCTACTGAAATTGCATTGAGGATTGTCTCATATGTATATTTCTGAATAAACAATTTTTGTTTGAACCTATTAAAATTTTGGACAGTAGGTTTATAGGCAAAGTCATTATCACTATTTCAGTGAAATTGTTTTAACATTCAACACTAAAATATAACCATAGGGGCTTAGGCAGTAACCAAACTTCATAAAAATGAAATTCAGAATTGCCAACTCTTACTTCTCCTCCAATTGAGTTCATTATTAAGTTAATATGAGATTATGTAGATATTCTTTTATTTTTCTTTCAGGAGGAACAGATTATATGTTAGTCACATATAAAAACTATATGACATTTCAAGATGAATTTGAAGTATTCCAATGTTAGTTGTCAGAAGGGAAAATAATTATCCAAGGCAATAAATATGTCTAAGTTATTTTATTTCTCTTTACATTTTATCATTTTAAAATTTATACATTTCCATTATTAAAATATAAGGGAACACCCACACATGAATTTTATATCACATAAAATATGTTTATAATGTATATGTATGTTTATAAACATAAATACATATATACATGTATAAATATATACATATGTGCATATCAATACATTAACATATGTATACATTAATATATCCTTTTGTGTGTATGTGTATATGTATGTGTTTGTACATACACACTCACAGTCATATGTTGTCTAACAACATTTCTGTTAATGATGGACCACATTTATGACTGTGTTTCCATAACATTATAATGGAGCTGAAAAATTCCTGTGGCTTAGTGAGGTGGTAATCACTGCAACATTGTAGCACAATGTATTACTCATCTGTTTGTGGTCGTGCTGGTGTAAGCAAACCTGCTTCATTTCCAGTTGTATAAAAGTACAGCAATACATAATACTTGATAATGATAATAAATGACTATGCTGTTGGTTTATGTATTTACTACACTTTTAATCATTACTTTAGAGTAAGTATACTTTTTCTACTTATACAAAAGAAAGTTAACTACAAAAAGGCCTCAGGCAGGTCCATCAGGAGGTATTTCCAAAGAAGGCACTGCTATCATAGGAGATGATAGCTGGATGTGTGTTATTGCTCCTGAAGACCTTCCAATGGAATCAGATGTGGAAATGGAGGACGGTGTTATTGATGACCCTGATCTGGTATAGGCCTAAGCTAATGTGTGTGTTCGTGTCTTAGTTTTTAACAAAAAAAAATTTTAAAGTAAAAGAAAATTTAAAATATTAAAAATAGAAAAAAGCTGATAGAATAAGGATACAATTGTAAAATGTGTTTGTGTTTTGAGTTGTTATTACAAAAGAGTAAAAATATTTGAAAAATCCAAAAGTTTATAATGTAAAAAAGTTACAGCAAGCTAAGGTTAATTAATTACCAAAGAAAGAATTTTTTTATAAATTTAGTGTAGCCTAAGTATATAGTGTTTACAAAGTCTATGGTAGAGTACACTAATATCCTAGGCCCTCACATTCACTCACTACTCACTCCCTGACTCACCCAGAGCAATATCCAGTCCTCCAGACTCTGTTCATAGCAAGTTTCCATATAGCTGTACCATTTTTAATATTCTATATCACATTTTTACTGTACCTTTTGCATGTTTAAATATATTCGAATACACAAATGTAAACCATTTTGTTACAGTTTTCTATTCTTTTCAATACAGTAACATGCAATACAGGTTTGCAGCCTAGGAGCACATAGCCTAGGTGTATAGTAGGCTGTACCATCTCGGTTTGTGTAAGTACACTCTATGATCTTCACACAATGACAGTTACCTAATGACACATTTCTCAGAATGTATCCCCATTGTTAAAAATACATGACCTGGATATACACACAAATGTATTTCAGATTCTATTACGTGAAGATGTTCTCTGTTCTCTCTTTGTCTCTCAAATACTAAACATTTTTATTTCATCATATTTTAGAGATGGCAAGAAAGATGATGAGACTAGAAATCAATATGAAATAATCAAAATGTTATATGAAACAACAGCATTTAAACATTTTTAAGGCAACTGCTACAAGAAACATTGAAAACATTATTTTCGAAGAACACTGTGAGCATATAATAAGAATGAATAGAAGACCCAAGTAGCAATTTTATATGAAGATGCTACACTACAAGAATTACTCTACTGCTGCTCTTCCTCTTGTCCCCCTAGGGTCTAAGTTGCATCTGGAACCATGTTGCCACCGCCATACACCCTACCAGCTGGGGCCTGAGTTGTGGTTGGGTTCCATCATCCCCAGAGGCACACTGTCACTGAAACATTCCCCCAGTAACCAGCAGGAAGGGCTTTCTGTCCTTCCTGGGCCCATGTCACTACTGTGTCCTATTTTCCCAGGACCAAGCCATTATGGCATGCCCCAGAGACCCAGACCCCACCTTTGTGGGTAATATGTACATTCACCCCAGAACTAATGCTAAGAGGTATCTCCTTGGCTGGACCTTCCCTAAGTAGGGAAAAAGGAGTACAGAAGGACCCCTACAGCCATCAATACTGAAGACCCCAAAAGCCCTAGCCACTAAAGCCACTGCAGAAACATTCAGCCTTGACTACCAAAGATCTCTGCAGTCTTAACAGATATTGAACTCAGCCGATGAATCTGAATGGAGACCATGCATGGTCCTGCATGGTCCTGCATGGTCCTGTCTAGAACCAGAGATGTTGTACCCTGCCCTGATGGTGCACTCATAGCCAACCACCAGTGAAAGTCTTTATCCACTGAATCCAGTTCAAAAGGCCTGGAAGATGTGACTTTTATCTCAAATACACAAATATAAATGCAAGACAATTAGAAACATAACAATAAAGACAAAAAGCAAGAGAAACAATACTCCCTCCCAAAGAAACACAAGAATGTTCCAGTAAATGACCTCAAAGAAATGGAAATCTACAAGTTACCTCATAAAGAATACAAAATAATTATTTTAAGGAGGTTCAGCAAGATACAAAAGCACACAGATAGCTAAATGAACTCAGAAAAACATCAACAGAATGAGAAGTTCAACAAAGAGATTAAAAATCATAAAAAAGAACCAAACAGAAATTCTAGAGCTGAAGAAAACACAATGACTGAAAGAAAAAATGTAATTGAAAGAATTAAAAGCAGACTTGATCAAGCAGAAGAAAGAAACTTCAACCCTTCTGTCTTGTAGACAGATCTTTTGAAATTATTCAGTCAGAGGAGACAATACGATAAGAATAAAAAAGAGTTAACAAAGCCTACAGCACATATGGGACACCATCAGGTAAACCAATATACATATTGTAGGTATCAAAGAAGAACGGAGAGTCAGAAAACTTATTTAAAGAAATAATGGCTAACGACTTCCCAAATCTTGGGAGAGATGAATATACAGAGCCATGAAATTCAAATGTCCTCAAACAGATTCAATCCCTAGGGGACTTCAGGGAAACAGATTACAATTGTATTGTGAAAAGTCAAAGACAAAGAGAATTTTGAAAGCAGCAAGAGAAAAGTGACTTATTACATACAAGTAAGCATCCATAAAGCTATCAGTAGATTTCTCAAAAGAAACCTGACAGGCCAGGGGAGAATGAGATGATACATTCAAAGGGCTGAAAAGAAAAGAAGAAAAAAAAAGCCCTGCCAACCAAGAATACTCTATATAGTAAAGTTGTCATTCAGTAACAAAGGAGAAATAAAGACTTTCCCAAACCAACAAAGGTTGAGAGAGTTCATTACCACTAGATCTGCCTTAGAAGAAATACTAAAGGAAGTTCTTCAAGCTTAAATTAAAGGACTCTAATTAGTAATATGAAAACATATGCAAGTATAAAGTATGCTATTAGTGGTAAATATGTGGTCAAATTCAGAATACTTTAATACTAAAATGGCTACATGTAAATCATTTTTAAGGACAGTATAAAGATTCAAAGACAGAAAGCATTAAAAACAGCTATTGCCATAATATTTGGTTAATTTATACACAATATAAAACATGTAAATTGTGATAGCATAACATAACATGTGTGTGGGAAAGAAAAATTATGCTGAAAGGTAAAAGTATAGAAAATTTTTATTGTCATATTATTGGCAAAAACATGCGAGCTTTAAAAATAGAGATATCAAATGCCCTTATAATGATGTATGTTAGATGATTTCACTAATATAAAGCACAGGAAAATATGATTTAGATTCAATTTGATTAATATTACTAGAAATAGTTTTTAAAACATTAGATCACCTCCCTTATTTTAAAACAAATGATCACAGAATTTTTGCCTAATTATCTTAAACAGTTATTTGCTGGAATATCAAGGTATATCACATTCAACAAGCTGACAAATGAATTATAATTTCTGTAAGATGAAAAATAGTACCTTGACTTTGAAAAAGTTCTTAGCTTATCAATTTACACGTTTAAAACATCAGGTCAACACTGGGTGCAGAATTCAGCCCATCAATTTACTAACAAGTATTAAAGACCTTGATGAATAGAATCTTTATAGTGTGTAATTACAGAAAAAGCCAGATTCTGCAGAACTTTAGAGTGCATAGTCTCCATAGTCATGGAGCTGATCACTGGAAACCAATGAATCTAGAGATTTTGTCCCATTTGAACTCACTTTTTTACCATGATCCCTTTGACTATTTCAAGGGTTAATGCTCGATTGATCAGGCTTTCAAGCCGGTTTGAAATAATAAATAAAAAAGAACAGGTGCTTTCATTTTAATATACTTACTTCTATTGTTACGGCAGGGCTGACCTAGAATAGACCGAGAGACACAGAGATTTTGGCAATACAGGTTTTATGTGCCGGCCGGCAAGGCTCAGAGGGGAATTTGCTCTCCCCAAATTCTGAACCCCAGACAAAGAGCATTGCAGTCTTTCATACACTCTGCTTAAGGAGGAGGGGCACCGCTACAACAGAGTTAACTTTAGTGAGGCAGGGTCCTAAGCTAGTTTACAGCCTTGTATACTAATTGCTACAGGCTACAGGTGATTTATGACGGCAAGGTGACAGGTGAGGAGGGGGCCCAGGTAAGGATCGCAAGGAAAAAAAAGCCTGGTAGTGGAATTTTTAAGAATTCCACTTTACTGGAATTTTCCAATCTTCCATTTCACTATCATTTAGGAAGAACCTCAGCTGATCCACAGAAAATATCCTTGGGTTTCTCTTCTCCCTTTTACTTGTTCCTGATTCTTGTATCCAATCTTGATATCACACATGAAAATGAGAGCCAAATAGTATTCACAGGGACTATAGACATCCTGATTTTCATAACAAGGGAGGAAAATAAAATACACAATGCCCAATAAATCTCAGGGATCTGTTGAGTGGTTTGTTTAAGTTTGACAACACACTATTGGTAGCATTTTGTTTTGTGTGTTTGAAAAAAGTATAGCTCTTTTCAGCAACAGATAGAAGATATTTTTTAAAGTAATATTCTCCTCTGGTGATTGCCCCCCACTTAGCAAACAAACTGCTTGAAAGAGCAGTTTCCATTCACTCCCTGCATGTCCTCACTTTCCATTCCTCAACCCTGATATGTTGGCTTCCACCTCTTCACCTTCACTAGGTTTCTTCGCAGAAGCTCATATTTGTCAGGCATATTCATGGCATTTCTCAATTAATCCAATGATTCCTTTTAATTTTTATGTCAACTGGAATATGACATCTCTGTAGGGTTATAGCTGCCATGGTCTAAATGTCTCTGTCTCTCCAAATTTGTATGTTGGAATCCTAATCCCCAAGATGATGGTATTAGGACATGCACCTTTTGAGAGGTGATTAGGTTATGAATGGCAGAGCCTCCATAAATGGGACCAATGCTGTTACAAAAGAGTAGGGAGAGAATTGTCTTGCCTCTTCCACCATGTGAGGACACATTGAAAAGTCACCCTTCTATGAATCAGAAAGTGGACTTCCTTCACCAAACACAGAATCACTAGGCATAGAACCCTCCAACACCTTGATCTTGAAATTCCCAGCCTCCAGAACTGTAAGAAATAAATTTCTGCTGTTTATAAGCCACTTAGTAAATGGTATTTTGTTATAGCAGCCAAAACTGACTAAGACAATAACATTATTGGTTACTTCTTTATTTTTTTTTTTTTATGAGACAGAGTCTCCTTCTGTTGCCTGGGCTAAAGTGCCATGGCATCAGCCCAGTTTACAGCAACCTAAAACTCTAGGCTCAAGCAATCCTCCTGCTTCAGTCTCCTGAGTAGTTGGAACTACAGGCGAGTACCACCACACCCAGCTAATTTTTTCTATTTTTAGATGTCTAATTTTTTTTTCTATTTTTTAACAGAGACAGGGTCTCGCTCTTGCTCAGGCTGGTCTCAAACTCCTGACCTTAAGGGATCCTCCCACCTCAGCCTCCCAGAGTGCTAGGATTACAGGCATGAGTCATCACATCCAGCCAGGTTACCTCTTAAAACATTAATTTTCCTTAGCATCCAGATAACCAAGTAGGTTTTTCTCTTACCTTTCTAGCTGTTTCTTCCAAGTCTTCTCTTTTGAACCCATTTTCTTCTGCTCGTTCATTAAAAAGTTGGTGTCTGCAGAATTCTGCCCTTGAATCCGATCTTATCTATATCTTCTCTTCCCTCCTCTCTCTGTCTCTGTCTCTGTCTCTCTCCCTCTCTCTCTCTCTCCATTCTCCCTGGTTGGTCTTATCCTTTTTCATGACTTTAATTATCTATGTATACATGAATAACACTGTATAGTCCAAGTCTTACCCACAGTAAATTCACATATTTCATGATTAACTAGGCATCCCCATGTGAATTTCCCACATTCAAGCCCAACTCAACATACTTCAATCTAAGCTGATCTTTCCCTCCAAAAACCGCTTCTTCCAATACATCACTCATTGTGAATTGCTCTACCATTTATTGAGTTACATAAAACAAAAATGAAGGAATCATGTTTTACTCTTTGTTCTCCCTTCAAAATCATTCAACTATTAATGTTGATTAATTTTTCTTTAATATTCTACTGTTGTCTTTTAGCTACCTTTCCTCAGTCATCAATATCTTTCACATGCAATTTTGCAAGGATTTCCAGCTTTCTGACTATTTTCTATGGCAGCCAGAGTAGGTTTCTAAACTTCAATACAGTTCATGCCATCATTCTTTCTAAAGCTCTATAGTAGTTTTATATTTTGGGGAATAAAATTCCTTAGTTCTTTGTACTCCACCTGATACATCTCCCTCTTAAAATCCAGACCAACTTCCTCAATCCCATTCAGATTCAAGGGCAAAATTCTCATCCTATGTTCTACTTTTCCTTACTTTTTTAAAAATTAATTAATTTATTGATTTATTATAGAAGCAGGGTCTTGCTATGCTGCTCAGGCTAGTCTCAGACTCCTGGGGTCAAGCAATCCTCCTCAGCCTCCTGAGTAACTGAAACTACTCTCACATACCATCTTATGTTTAAATTTAGAAATCAACTGTGTCAATAAATCTTCCCTAAAACCTGAGCTTAGATAAGGGACTACATTTTGTCCCATATTGCCCCAAGATTACATTATCACATAAAATCCTACTTGCCTCTCCAGTAGAACACAGCCATCTAAGGCAGAGATTGTATACTATACCTTGATGCCTAACACACAGTAAGTACTCAATCAATATTTAATGACTTATTGGTTGTCCAATGATAACTGTAGTGGAGCAATAGTTCGTTTCATACATGGATGTCAGGTAAGACTGTATTCATTCAAAAAGAAGTCCTTTTCTGCAGAGTTCTTTTTGTTGAATATTTGAATTTAAATGTTGGCACAACCTGTCAAATGACAGAAGCTTGGCAATGATGTAAGCTGCCTCAATTGAGACATATTATTTAGTATGAGCACCAACATTTAGAAAATTGAAATCTCTTTCTGAAATCTTTTAATTAGGTAGTCTTTTTTGTTTACATATGATATTGCACATACTGTCACTAATAGAAATTCATTTGTATTTCATTTGGAATTCACACTGATAATTATTCTTACTTCCCAGATAAATGCAGCAAAGGATAGCAATGAAGAAGTTTCACTTTAAAATTGAAGTTGGTGTAACTCCAAAAACCCTGAACATTCATTACAGACCCATAAGCTCTGTCATTTCTAAAGACTACGGCTAGGATTGAGTGCCTTGTCAGCTATTTTTTCCAGTCATGGTAAACTGTCACCTAACCTACAATTTTATCTTATTCTAATTCTAGGACATCTTAAGTATTCATGGATAAACTCTGAGTATTTTAGAAAGCCCATAAAATTGTTTCCAAAACTGTGTGTATATGTGAGCATTTATCTAGGACAGGGACTAAATTATTTACTGGGCTTCTAAATGGAGTCATAATGCCAAAGAAATTAATAGCCTCTAGTAATCACTTTATAAATCAAACAAAAAAATTATACCTAATTAAATATTTCCATATATGAAGAGATTATCTTTGGGGGAAAGAAACAGGCATTTGTCAAATCAGTTAAAATGGTTAAAATCAGATAAAATAGTTGTATTTTAATTTATTTCCCGGCACATCATATTATAATCTAGAAATAATGGAAATAAGGGAAATACCTTTGGGATTTTAATTTTTATATGCAGGTGAAGGCCACAGAAGTGACTCTGCCATATAGAGTTACTTTGAGTCCTATTTTATTAGAACCAAAGTACTTCTAGAATACTGCAAGAGTGCTTCCACTAGTCTCTTAAGGGTAGCTTTCTAGTACTTTCTCTACATAGTACCTTAACTATTTTTCAACTCATCTGCTGATAAGTGAATCCTTCATATTTTCTTCGTGAGTTTTCCATTCCCCTCTGTCTTTGCAGACCTAATATTCCATTTATCTGTATGGTCTAAGGCTTTTTGATTGAGTTAGAGTCTATTTAGGCTCTAGACTCAAAACAAAAGGAACTGATTTTGAATAAAAAAACAAAAAACTCTCCTTAATACTTTATTTGAAAACACAGATTAGAATCTGTTATAAGAGACCATGCCTCAAATCTTAGACAGCTTTCTACACTGAAGAGAAGATGGCATAGATCAGCTAAAATTTCCAGAATTCCAAAATCTTCTTAAAAGGAAAATATCATTCTTAAACGATATTTTCAATAAATCTAATAAGTATTTTATTATTTTTAATACTTTTATTAGAATATTAGAATATTCTTTGTTAGAATTTCTTTTTATTCAAGCAAAGCAAATGACTTTTCAATGCTACACATGATAGTGTTTGGTGGCTTTTTAGTTAGTAAGGGTCTAACATTATTTTGGTTGGTATTTCAAACAACGGCTTGTCTACACCTAAGCAAATATCAAAAAATCATGAGTTTTGAGATGAAAGATGATGGTAACTATACGCACCTTTCAGTTAGAGACAATTTTCGTTTTTCTAATCCCATTCTGAATGACTATCTCAGAACTCCAGTGTGAAACCATAAAACGGTCCTGGAAAGCTGCCTTTGGACTTCCTCACGGTTTTCACTAACTTTTACATAGACAGCTTTGATCTTGTCCCTGAACTCCAATGAGATGTTTTGCACTGCCTTTCTGAGTGCTATGGTATAACTCTGATTCGAAGTCTAAGAAAGAAAAAGGAAAAAAAAAAAAAAAACCACCAAGAATATGGTAGGTTTTGAGAAGAACTGAGAGGAAGGAAAAACAAACACAAAAAATATAGAAAAAAATAAGGTCACCATGGTCTGGGCCTGATCTTGAAGTTAGCAAACCTACGTTAGGTCTCAGTATGTCTCCTGTAGAGAAGACTCATTTTGTGCTGTATCTTTCTGCTTAACTTGGCAACAAGGTTCACTTCAGTGATTGCTTTGGGCTGATCCTCTGTGATACTAATTAACTTTTCCTGCTGGAGTTATCGTGTTACTTTTGTGAGGACCCTGTAAAAAATTATACATCACTTACACATAAATACGAGATTAGGCCCCATACATAACAGAAACCAAAAGTTTGGAATGATTAAACAAGGATATTGATTGATACAGTTGTTATCTAAGTTCCTCGAACTTCATGAAAACTTAAAAAATGTGGCACAAACTCTCCTAAAGGAAGGTTTTTAAAGAAACATTAAACCTTATTAAACCTTATTTACAATGTTCTAATAAACCACGTTAGCCTGAAATCAAGAATAAAATGGATTGTTCTGAATGTAAAACTTACTCAGTCCAGAAAGTAAAGAACAAGGTCCTGAAATCAATGACTCTGCTCTAAGGAGCAAGCAGGCTACATGTGGATGACAGAAGAGGGGACTAGGGATTGATTATGGATCAGACTGTGCACCGTAGACACTCTGGGCAGCCAGATTACGAGACCCCTAGATGTGTCACTTTTAAATATGCGGGGCAATAAGAAAGGCTCATATTCTCACACATTCACACAAACATAGAGACATACAGGTTGCTTTGAACGATCCAGAGTGTGTTGACCTTCATACAGTGCCAGGTCCTTCAAATATTGATTCAGTTTAATCTTTCTTTACTGAAATGAAATATATACTCCATGTTACACTGAGGTCTGGGCTGAGGATGCACTTTTGTAAATTGAAATAATAAATTAAATACATTTTCTTTTAGTTACCATTGGATATAAAGGTGGCTACTCTCCAGTGGAAGAAGACGTTACCTCTCTGTGTAGCTTTGCACTTCTTTCTTAAGCTGAACAAGGCTTTAGGACATTTGAAAGATATTAACTACATTCTTCAGTGCTTAGTATTTGAAAGCGTTTATCTAGAGTTTGCTAATTCTCCTATGTAAATTATGGCTTATCATTCTAGTTCATGATCCATGAAACCATTGTACCCATCGAAAGAATGAAGAGAAAATGGGGAAGCAGAAAAATCCATCTTACTAACCAATTTGTACCAACACCTAAAATAGATCCTAATGCAAAGAGAAGAAATACTAAGATGCATATTCTAGGGCTTTAAGCAAACAAAATCTTTTTTTAAACCCTGTTTTTTTCTTTCAGTTATAGGGAATTAATGTTTTGTTTAACCATTGAGAGATTAAAGATGATTTCATATTCTAAATAACTTTAATTTTCTTTATTTAAAACCACCAGTGAAAGTTGTCTTTTGCCCTTGTTTTCAATTCATGGAATTAAAAACTCAGAGAAAGAAGAGAGGAATGTAATTGAGGCCAACAGCTGCCAAATGCAGTGCTTAGATAGGGTGGATCCATGTTTTTTTGTTGGCCCATTTAAAATTGAGAAAAATAAAAATTATGTCCTGAGCTTTTTTCTTAAAGTTAAATTTATTAATATTGAGAGAATCACCTCTATTCGAGATTACATCTATTCTAGTTGTATTCTGTGAAGACATTGTTACATTGATAAAATGGTAATGGTAGATGGAATTTTGTATTTATCTTGATTTAAAACACTAATAATATTGAAAAATAAAAAGTTCTTTCTTATATTTAGCCAAATGTGCTTCTAACTATAGGTACTCATTTAATTCTTTCCTTTGGAGCCAAAAAAAAAAGGTAATTTTATTTCATAAAAAACTGATCAAATAAAAACAAAGATAATGTTCCTCAAAGCCTTCTCCAGGTTAAATTTGTCTAGCTTCCTCAATCCTTTTCCCAATTACATTTTCCAAGATGCATTACTTGGAAATAAACACGTTACTCCAAATGTGGTCCAACCGGTACAGTTACACCATTATGTTTTGATGATACATATTTGTTAACGCAGACCATAGATACCTAACATTAATAGTTTAAGGGATGTCTACACCTGGTCTCCTAAACTTCTACTTAAGTTTCATAACCTTCCTTTTGAGAAAAGCTTTTCAGTGATATTTTTTGAGCATGAGGACAACACTCAGTTCAGTTCCATCAGAATTACTTCATCACCAAACACTATGTGTTAGAAGTAGCCCTTGGAATGCAGGAGAAAGATTTTTAAATAATTTTAATCAGTGTTTTCAGTACCATGATAGAAATATGCCCCAGGGGCTTCATAGTAGAGTTGAGGGATAGGAGGTACTGGATGGATACTCAAGGCAAATAATGAAATATTCTCAAATAGCACAGAGTTTCTTATTTTTATAAACCATAGTGAAAGAAGAAGGAGACATAATGTGAAGAAACAAGCACTCTATAATTGACCACATAACTGAATTTAGTTAAGTAATATATAACCCATGGCCATTTTAAACCAGGACCGAAATATTCTTAATTCATTCCTCTCTCTCACATTGACAATATCATACTATTTACATATCTTTCTCACCATGTCCCGAAAGTTTATAAGTTTGTAAATGGAATTTTAAAATAATCAGAACCTACATATGTCTCTCACATGTGTATTTATTGGCATTTATAGAGCTCTCTCTCTATATCTATACTAACTAATTTGTACAGTTGTCTAGACTTGCTTTGGTGGCTTTTATTACAATCTCTTAGAAAAGTAAGTCCACACATATGAAATTCTACAACAAAAAATTCATAGGGAGCTGCAGAATACAGGCAGTTTGGGACATTTGTCTACAAAGCTGTCTTTGACCTTTATGAAATTCACTGAAGTTATCCTTACTTTTCTCATTTGCCACAGCTCTATACAATTTCTTTCTTGGATCAACTATTTTGAACTACTGCTGGCTTTTGGCCTCCTGTCATAATATAAATTTTCTCAATTTTTTTCTCCTGAAATTTAAGGAAGGAGTATCAAACCAAAGATTTTCTTAGATGCAGTATATTTAAGTCTTGGCAGCAAGTGCCACTTGGATTCACATTGAGCTTTTCTTCTGAGCACCTCAAGGTCTATACAAATCACACATGACCTCAGAATATGGCTGGAAGGAGGAGGAGGCCAGGCACAGCCATCCCAAATCCAACTGAGAGCTCAAATGAATTTCACAGTGCTTCAGGGAAAGGCCACAAAATAAAGCACTAAAGCAAACCTACATTAATTATATTCATATAAAGAAGAATAATCTTAATTTACCCAGTTTCAGAGAGAGGCAAATTAAAATGTGCCTGGCCTCTAAAATACCAATACTAAATTACAGAAATATTTTTGATCTTTCTTTGATAGTAAGTTTTAAAATAATAGAACCCAGACCTTCTCTGCAGCCTTATCACCCCGCCCTCCCCAAAATCATGTCAGTTGCACTCAGTTGCAAAAATCTTCTATTATAGATGATGTCTACTACTTTTATTCTTTTTAAACTAAATATTTTTTAATTGATTATTTTGCTTTCTTCTGGGATATGTTGAAAAATACATTTTGAGTGATGTATATACTGACTGTGGTTCCATTTACAGCAAAACAATGAAAGCAGCTGGTGTTGTGATAGTGTTAATATATTCATGCAATACATTGTTAGACATATGGGGACCCAGGTTTTTTCTGTGCTTGTGGAATTTAAAAGAAAACTTCTAGACATGCATTTTACGTACATAAAATACAGTGTTCAAATAGGGACAACGTATGAGAACATCAGTACTTGTCAGCTATGTGCTGTCAGCAAAGATGAGTTTTCAGTGCATGGTATTTTAGACTTCATCATATTGTCCTACAGAACATTCCCAAAAAAGTAGCAGGTAAAAAATCAGGAGCATTCAAATGAAATGATACTCAAGGGGGTGAAGAGTGCTTTTTCCCCCTCAAATTGTCTCTGTTGACAGAGTTGACTTCACGTTGCCATTGAACTATGACAAGGTGATTATTTTTAAAAGTCAAAATACGGTGCATAATACATTTTAGCCCGAAGCTAAAAGTTAAGTGTGAATATTCATTCATTTTTGCTCTTCCCTAAAAAAAAAAGTGGCCAGAGGAGCAAATAAAGTGTTAAGTTCTATCAATTCCAAGGAGGTAAGGAATAATATTTAAATGAAATAATTTTTAACAAAGGAGAAAATTTTTTTCATCTTGACAGCGAGATTTTGTTGAGGGGGAAGTGAAGTTACATTTTCATATTTACAGTATCCTGAATATCAACATATCATGAAAAATTAACAAATTTAAATATAATAAAGTATATTGTCTCCACAAAGAGAACACACACACTCTCACACAAAATTGGCAAACATAAGTGCACCCTGTCAGCAAATACATGCTACATGGCCAGAAATTTGTGCTAAGAATGTCAGACCAATCTTAAATTAAGTTTAAGGGCTGGCTCTATAACATCCTCCCATAAATAGAATGGATATATTGTACCTTTGTTTCGATTCTGCAAGTAGCCAGAGCTACAGCCAGTGGCATGACTGGGCCAAGGTCAGGCAATAATTCAGTGGACAAGCTCGCCCCCTCCTACCTACGTTGTAATGGGTTACTCATCAAGCCTGGTTTCCTAGTCTGGATAAGAGTTTTAAATGCAAATGCCATTTTCAAGAAGAACTAATTCAGAAGGTTGATCTGGTCAAAGCTTTGTGAATTGGGCACACAGAGACCTACTGAATTTTTTTATCTGGAATTTGTGCTTAGCCTAGTATCTTACTTTAAAAAAAATACCTGTGTATTTACTAACATTTCCATATAAACCTACAGGAAGGAGCCCACGAATCTTGGGTAATACAATTTCTGGTCATATATGCTTTTCAATTTTATTCGCTTGAGTTAAATCAAGCAAAATTCACTTCCTTTTAAATGATGGCAGGGAAAAATGAAGTCAGATAGACAATAACGGATTCTTTACCTTAATCCAGATAACAAAATCATAGTATCAGGTACCATTTGCAAAATTCTGCCTTTAAGTGTCAAGATACAGTACATCTTTTCTCATTGACACTCCAAATATCAACCTTGATTGTCTCATCTTCAGTCACAGGACAGTGACTCTGCTTCTATGGTCAATCTTCCTTTCACTTCTGGTGTTGGTCATAGAAATGAGCTTCAAGAAATTGTTTTACTTTCATGAGGAGTAAAAGTTCCAACAAAGTTCTCACCTTTATGTGAATAGGCTGAAGTGAGTTAAACAACTCTGTGTTTTTTGATTAACACTACTAATTTTAATATAATATTTTAAATAAGATATCAGAAACAAACAAACAAAAACAACAAAATCTACTTCGATTCCATATGAAAGTTCACAAATTTAAATGATATCTATTAACCTTTCATGGTGTTTTTCAAAATTTTACTTCTGTGGGATTCCTTATCTTCTTATAATAACACCCAAAAGAAATTGGCTGGCTCTATGTAGTTAATATAACTGAAAAGGAAGTAAAAATCAACATTTAGAATGCTAGTTACTATTGACAAATGTGTTTTAAGATTTTATTTATTTAATCTTTATTAAATTCAAGTTTATTTAAATAATATCAGAATTAGGTTAAAGTTTCTCTTTTCTTTTCTTTAAGCTATCTTTAAGGCTGAAATAAGATTGGAGAAAAATTTTAAGTGATTTAAGAGGTTAAAATGATTTTTAAGAATTTCTATATTATACAATTACAAGCATTTAATGTAATATAAATAGCCAATGTTGTGATATTACGTGGAGTTAAGGAGAGATCAGTTTACATCATAGGTTATGGTGTGTCCAATGGAGAAAATCTAGGGCATGACATGGAGAAAAATATTGACAAACTTGACCGTGTAAAAACTAACAATCTGTGCATGGAAAAAGAAAACTAGAAATAAAATCAAAATTACAACTTAGGAAAATATGCAATGCACCTTATAGAAAGAAAGCAAATTTCCCTATTACATAAATTGATTTTTTCAAAGTGATAAGAAAAACCACCCAGCAAATAGAAAAATGGGCAAATGGTTCAAGAGTAAAAAAAAAAAAAAAAAAAGTTCAATTTTACTCATAACTAGAGAAATGGAAATTAAAACTATGCTGAGATAATATTTTTTACCTACTAGTTTGATGAAGATGAAGAATTTGATAACATACTACGCTGGTAAGGAGACAGAAAACAAATAGATCCTCTTTTAATTGAATGAAGTAAGTGCAAATTGATAAAACCCATATGAAAACAATTTGACAATATCTACTAAAATTTAAAGCTCACATCCTTTGACCTAGCAATTTCTAGTTATTAGGAATTTACCCTACAGATAAATTTGATCACAATCAAATAACATGTATATTCATGACAAAATATTTTCCAATATCAAAGTGGAAGCAACCTAAGTACTTATCAACTGAGGACTGATTACATATATTATACTCAGAAAGCATAATACAATTGAGCTATAAACACAAATAAAGAAGGTTTTTTTGCATATTGATATAGAAAGAACTTGAAAATATATTTTGAAAGGGAATAAAGTAAGGCATGAAACTATGTATAATCTGCCACCTCTCATGTTATGAAAGGGTACAGAATATGTCTATATATTTTCTTGTAAATACTTGTATATGCCAAAGGTAACTCTGGATGGATACAAAATAAAAGAATAACATAGATGTCCTTGGGGAGGGGAACTGCGTAAATAGGGGAGAGGCAGAGTAGAGACTCCTTGCAGAGTCCATTATATTCTAAGATACCATTTAGATGCACAAATTAAGAAATTCATAAGAGAATAAAGGATTTATCTAAGTTTTAAATCCACCAACAAACTAAAAAACTCAGGACCTGTTCATTCTAAAGTAAATAGGCCATGACGTTCTCAAGAGACAAAGTTCTCACAGTAGTTTTTAACTGTAGCCTTACACAGTTAAACACAGAGGTGTCATCAGCTGGCCTGTGAATCACCTAGAAAATCTTAATATCATCATGTGCCTGCAAAAAGATCACACATGAAGAGGCAGACAAGGTTGTCAGTAAACTACATAAAATTAATGTGAAGATTACATGACTGATTCAGCATTAATAAAGAATAAGCACATTACCTGGAGTAAAGATTATAGCCTTTACTAATATATGTGCATTTCCTTGTTAACACATCCTTGTGTAAAAATGTCAATTTCAAAATGGCAACCTGAGTATAATTTGGGATAGAAAACAAAACAAATCTAGCTAGTTTATAGGGAACAAACTAATTAGATTGCTACCATTAGCACAGACCTCTAACCAGGTAAGTTAATTTAACTACAAATTATGCAGGAAAATGGAGAGTCATGTTGACCATTTTGTAGGACAAAGTACAAATGAACATTCTGAAAACTCATAAATCTGACTTCAAGAGGACTAAAGTGCAGTCAAGCTTTACCACTCAGTGTGTCTAAGAAAAAAAAATCATTGTATCTCTATATCTTCGTACAATGAAGATAAGTACTGCTTTATACACTTTTCAGAAACAGTCTTTTTAAAGTAATCCTGAGGGGAAACAAAAGCTACAGGCATAACATTACCCAACTTCAAAATATACTACAAAACTATAGTAACCAAAACAGCACAGTACTACATAAAAAACAGACATATAGATCAATGTAACAGAATGGAAAACACAGAAATAAATCCATGCATTACTAATCAACCCATTTTCAACAATGGTACCAAAATCACACAACGGAAAAAAGGACAAGTCTCTTCAATAAATGATGCTGGAAAAACCAGATAACTATACGCAGAAGAATGAAACTAGACTCCTATATCTCACCATATACAAAAATCAAATCAAAATGGATTAAAGAATTGAATCTATGACCTGAAACTGTAAAACTACTATAAGAAAACATTGGAGAAAGCTCCAGGACATTGGTCTGGGCAAAGATTTCTTGAGTACAACCTCAAAAGCACAGGCAATTAAAGCAAAAATTGAAAAAAAATGTGATTACATCAAGCTAAAAAGCTTCTGAATAGCAAATAAAACAGTCAATAAAGTGAAGAGACAAACCACAGGATGGCAGAAAATATTTTCGAACTATCCCTTGGACAAGGGATTAAGAACCAGAAATAAGGAGCTCAAACAAATCAATACAAAAAAACCCAAATAATCCAATTAAAAATGGGCAAAGGATCTGAATAGACATCTCTCAAAAGAAGACATACAAAGGGCCAACAGGTATTTGAAAAAAATGCTCAATATCATTAATCATCAAAGAAATGCAAATCAAAATCACAATGAAATATCATCTCACCTCAATTAAAATGGCAGGCAATAACAGATGCTGGCAAGGATGTGGAGAAAGGGGAACACTTGCATACTGTTGGTGCAACCACTATTGGGAAAAGTATGTAGATTCCTCAAAAAACGAAAAATAGAAGTACCTAGCCCCCACCCCAGGACAATAGAAATGAGTAAGCAGGTCTAATGCGAAGAAGAAAGACAAGAATTGGATTTTAGAGTTATGGGGCCCATTGCTCTAACTTAAGAGAAGATTACTCATCCATTTGGAAACTTAGGAGAATTCAATTTAGTTTAATTAAGAGAACTTCCTGGGGCTCTTAAGTAATTATGTTTAAGTCTCTTCTATAGTTAAAATTATAAGCAAGAAACTTTTTCTGTACCACTACCTCCCCAAGTGCCTACCACTTTATCCAGATAATCCCATCAAATAAGTTTCCCCAAAGAGTACCATTCACAAGCCATCATTTCCTCTACTGCCTTGCCATTCTGCAACCAACGGCATATGATTTCTTCCCTCAACATTGCAATAATTCTCTCTTTCAGTCCATGAAATCCATTCATTCCAGTATTCATTGAGTGCCAACTACAACATGCTAGACACTGTTATAAATATAGCGGTGAAAAAAACTAAGTTCCTTCCCTCAAGCTTACAGTGGAAGTGACAGGAAATGGAAAAATAATTAAATAAACACAGAGGGTGTGAGGTGGTACAAAATGCTATAGAACACAATCAAGCCAGGGTAAGGGGACAGACAGAGCCTGTTGTTATATTGTAATTGGGAAGGGCCTTACAGAAAGTGAGCATCCTGACTGCGCGAATATAGGAAGGAGTGTATCATAAGAAAAAACAAGAGTACTTTCCCGGGGTGGAAGAGTGCTTGGCATGCTTCAGTAAGAGCAAGGAGGTCAGCATGTGTGGTGCAGAGTAAATGAGGAGCAAAGAGAACAGCAGGGGGCAGATTGTATGGGGCTAAATCTTTTAGTCCATTAAAGCGCTCTAGATTTTAAGTTTACCAGGAAATGATTAGATATTTTTGAGCAAAGGAATGACATATTCTAACCAAAGTGTCAAAAATCCAAGGACGATGGGCAATAGAAATATTTTAAAAATGTAAATATCATTTAGCACTAAAAACATTAAATAATTGTAAATTTGACTCCAAAATGCACTGAAAGCTACAAAACGATGTTGAGTAAGATAAAAGAAAGTATTAAGTATTGAAAGTCTAAATAAATGGAGAGAGATTTCTTTTTAAAGAAAGCATAAATAATGGAGAGATATACCTTGTGTGTGGATTGGAAGACAATAAAATGTCAATTCATCCCACAGTGATCTGCAAAGTTAGTGTAAGTCCAATCAAAATCTCAGCAGGTTCTTTGTAGAAATTGAAAAATTGACTATAAAATTTATTTGGAAATAATAAATCCTAGAATAATTAAAATGATTTTGAAAAAAATAATTTGGAGGATTTAAATACTTAATATAAAACTAAAATTATCAAGTCAATGCAGAATTCATGTAAGTGGAGACAAATAGATCAATAGAACAAAATAGAAAGTTCAGAAATAGACTTACATATGTAGGGTTTCAAGTCAATGGGGAAAGAGTTAATCATTTCAACAAACGATACTGGAAAACTAGTATGAAAAGTCCAATAAAATCAAACCCTACCTCACACCATACACAAAGTTATACTCAAAATGGATCGTAGAACTAAATATAAACTTGAAGAGTTAAATATTCTACAAAAGGAGAAAAGCTTTGCAACCTTACGACAAGCAAGGATTTCTTCAACAGAACACACACACATACATACACACATGCAAACACACAGACACACAAAACACTAACCACAAAGGGAACAAATAGTAAATTGGAAACTTCTGCTCTTCAAAGGACACTATTAAGAAAATTACAAAGGCAAAACACAGACTGGAATAAAATATTGACAATACCTATTACATATTTAATGTACATTTTATGTGTCCCTAACAAATGCTTTTTTTAAAGTAACAACAATTTATTATTTCTCATGAGGCTATGAGTTCACTGAACTCAATTGGCCAGTTTTTTTTTTTGCTCTATTTGGTATTGGCAGTGGTGACTGGTATGGCTGCATTTGTTTGTGAATGGAACTGGGCTGGAAGCTGACAAATACTTTGCATCCAGACTATATAGAGAACACAGCTCAATAATAAGAAGATAAAATTCAATAAAAAATAAGCAACAATAATAAACAGATACTTCACAAGAGATACAAGTGGCCAATAAGTCCAAGAAAAAGAGTTCAACATCACTGATCGTTAGGAGAAAAGGACAGTGGTATTACCACTACATTACCACTAGAACAACTAAAATTTTAAAAATTGACAATACCAAGAGCTGATGATGGTGTGAAATGACTGCAACTCTCTGACTGAAAAATTTGTTTATTGAAATTTGCAATCTTAGAGCCTCTTTAAAAAAACTGATGGTTTCTTATGTTAAACATACACTTATAATATGACTCAAAAAAATTATACCTCTATGTATAACATTTACCCAAGAGAAGGAAAAACACAACAAAATAGTTAAAACAAGAATATTCCCCAAACCTTTCTTAGTTAAAGCTGTATGGTGGAAACCCAAATGTCCAAATTGTGGCATATTCATAAAAAATGATGCTAGTCAATAATATGAAAGAACAAACTGATAAACAAATAGCATGGATGAATCTGAAAAGTAGGCTGAGAGAAAGAAGCCTGGCACAAAAGTACAGAAGTCCCCCTGATCAACTGGGATGTGTTCCTGGCCCCTAGTGGATACCTGAAATTGTGGGTAGTACTGAACACTGTAGTACTTTCATGTGCTGCATAATGATATTTTGGTCAATAATGGACCTCATATACAATGGTGGTCCCATAAGATTACAATAGAGCTGAAAAACTATTACTTTACAACATTGTAGCCGTCATAACTTCACAGTGCAATGCATTACTCACCTGTTTGTGGTGATGTTGATGTAAAACAACCCACTGCTCTGCCAGTCACATAAAAGTACAGTCCATACAATTATGTACAGCACCTAATTACTTTATAATGAAAATAAATGGCTATGTTACTGGTTTATAGATTCACTATACCATACTCTTTGCCATTATTTTACAGTGTACTCCTTCTGCTTATAAAAGGAAAAAAGTTAGCTGTAGGACAGGCCCAGGCAGTTCCTTCAGGAGGAATTCTTGAAGAAAGCATTGCTATCATAGGCGATGACAGCTCTGTCCATGTTACTTATCCTGAACACCTTCCAGTGGGATCAAATGTGGAAGTGGAGGACAGTGATATTGATGACCCTGACACCGTATAGTCCTATGCTAATGTGTTTTTATGTCTTAGTTTTTAACAAAAAAGTTTATAAAGTAAAAAAAAAGTTAAAAATATTAAGAATAGAAAAAAGTTTATAGAATAAGGATAAAAAGAAAAAATATTTTTGTACAGCTGTATGATGTATTTGTATTTTGAAATGTTATTACAAAAAAGTAAAAATGTTTAAAAATTTAAAAGTTTATAATGTAACAAAGTTACAGTAAACTGAGGTTAATTTATTATTGAAAAAAGAATGTTTTTATAAATTTAGCGTAACATAGGCGTACAGTGTTTATAAAGTCTACAATAGAGTACAGTAATGGCCTAGGCCTTCATATGCACTTACCACTCATGGACTTACCCAGATCAACTTTTAGTCCTCCAAGCTCCTTTCATAGTAAGTGCCCTATATAGGTGTGCCATTTTTTATCTTTTATATGGTATTTTTACTGTACCTTTTTTATGTTTAAATATGCTTAAATACATAAACACTTATCATTGTGTTACAATTACCTACAGTATTCAGTACAGTAACATGTTGTACAAGTTTGTAATGTAGGAGCAACAGGCTATACCATACGGTCTAGGTGTACAGAGGTCTATACCATCTAGGTTTGCATAAGGACACGCCGTGACGTTTGCACAAGGACAAAATCACCTAATGACACATTACTCAGATCATATCCCGCTTGCTAAGCAACATATGACTGAATACATTAATATTATGTTTTTTCCTACACATATATACTTATGATAAAATTTAATTGACAAATTTGACACAGTAAGGGATTAACAACAATATCTAATAATAAAATAGAACAATTATAGCAATATACTGTAATAAAAGTTATGTAAATATTGGTCCTCTCTCTAAAAATATTTTCAGACTGTGGTTGACTGTGGGTTACTGAAACCACAGAAATCAAAACCACAGATAAGGAGGGTACAGTGGGCTTTCTGTATGCATGGGATTCACATCTACACATACAACCAATGGTGGATGAAACATTCAGGAAAAACCCAAAACAATAAAAAATGATAATATAATAATAAAAATAATGCAAATAAAAGAAAATACAATATAATAAATATATATCATTTATATTAGATTAGATATTATAAATAACCTGGAGATGATTTAAAATATATGGAAGTTCCCTTCTAAAGGGACTAGAAAAAAATATATATATATATGAGAGAATGTGCATATGGCACATACAAATACTGCATCATTTTATACAAGGAATGTGAATGACCATGGATTTCGGTATCTACAGAGGTCCTGGAGCCAATGCTCCACAGAATTGAGGGATGAGTGTATATATGTTATATGATTTCATTTATACAAAATTCTAAAGTAGTTAATACTAATCTATAAGGGTAGAAATCAGATTGATGGTACTTGGGGGTGGGTGTGGGGGATGGAGAATTGCCCAAGAAGGAGCATCAGGGGCATGAACAAAGTTTTTGGGGGATGATGAAATGTTCTGTATGTTGACTGGTATGGTGATTACATCGGTAAAATTTTAGTCAGAGCTCATCAAACTATTCACTTTAAATGAGTGCATTAAGTTTATTGTGACTGAATTACAGCACAATAACATTTATTAAAAGAGTCCCATGGATATTTGCTAATGCTTTAATCATATAAAATATTTAACAATAATAAGATACAATCTTAAGATTGAAAAAATATTCATATAAAAGAAAATGTGAATTTAATTTGTAGCCTTGTGTAATACATAAATTAGTGAATTTAGAAAAGAGCACTATTATTTTAAAGACTTATATTTAGTGTAAAACCTTTTACTAGTTTTTAAAAAATAATAATTGTGTGTGGTTCCTCCAGGGAACTTTTACATCAGTTTTATACTTATTCATGTCAATGAATTGAATCTACTGAGACCCTAGACAGCTAACTGCATCATCAGAAAAGGGTTAAATTAGGAATTTCCTCCTTTGGACAGTGAAAAATATCACTGTCTTTGCAACTTTTACCTTGTGATGAGGCAAAACTTTATATAATTCACCACATAAATAGAAGTAAAAAAGACAATATAATCCTCTTAATAGACACAGAAAAAGGATTCAACAAAATTCAACACCTTTTATGATAAGAACACTTAACAAAATAGGCATAGATAGGACTTACCTGGAAATGATAAAAGCTATATATGACAAACCCACAGAGAACATCATACTAAACAGGGAAAAATTGAAAGCATTTCCATTGAGAACTAGAACCGGACAAGGTTGCTCTCTATCACCACTTCTATTCAACATAGTGCTGGAAGTCCTAGCCAGAGCAATTGAACAAGGGAAGGAAATCAAGGACTTCAAATAGGTGCAGAAAAGGTCAAACTATTGCCCTTTGCTGACAATATGATCTTGTATCTAGAAAACCCCAAAGATTCTGCCATGAGACTACTGAAATTGGTAAACAAATTCACCAAAGTCTAAGGTTACAAAATCAATGTATGCAAGTCAGTAGCATTCCTATATGCCAACAAAAGTCAAACTGAGAATCAAATCAAAGACTCAGTACCCTTCACAATAGCAATAAAGAAAATAAAATACCTAAGAAAATATTTAACTAAGGAGGTGAAAGACCTCTAAAGAGAGAACTATGAAACACTGAGGAAGGAAATGGCAGAGGACATAAAGAGGTGGAAAATCATACCATGCTCATGCATCAGCAGAATCAACATTGTTAAAATGTGTATACTACCCAAAGTGATCTACAGATTCAATGCAATCCTTATGAAAATACCAGCATCATTTTTCCCATATCTAGAAAAAATAATTCTACTCTTCGTATGGAACCAGACAAGACCCCATTTAGCAAAGGTAATCTTAAGCAAAAAGAGCAAATTGGGAGGCATCCATTTACCAGACTTCAAGCTCTACTACAAGGCTACAGTAACTAAAACAGCATGGTACTGGCACAAGAACAGAGACATAGACCAATGGAACAGAATCAAGAACCCAGATATAAAACCATCCTCATATAGCCACGTAATCTTTGACAAAGCAGACAAAAACATACGCTGGGGAAAGGAATCTTTATCCAATAAATGGTGCTGAGAAAATTGGATAGCTACATGTAGAAGAATGAAACAGGATCCACACCTCTCACCTCTCACAAAAATCAACTCACAGTGGTTACAGACTTAAACCTAGGGCATGAAACTATAAAAATTCTAGAAAAAAATGTGGGAAAAATTTTTACAGACATTGGCCTAGGGAAAGAATTTATGAAGAAGACCCCAGTGACAATCATAGCAATGACAAAAATAAATAAATGGGACCTGATCAAATTAAAAAGCTTCTGCACAGCCAAGGAAAGTATCATGAGGGCAAAGAGACAACCTACAGAATGGGAGAAAATATTCCCATGCTACATATCCGATAAAGGTCTCAAACTAGAATCTATATAGAACTCAGGAAAATCAGCAAGAAAAAATCAAACAACTCCATTAAAAAGTGGGCAAAGGACGTGAACAGAAACTTTTCAAAAGAAGACAGACCAATGGCCAACAAACATATGAAAAAATGCTCATCATCTCTAATCATCATGGAAATGCAAATCAAAACCACAATGAGATATCACTTAACTTCAGTGAAAATGGCCTTTTTCGAAAAGACCCAAAACAGTAAATGTTGGCGTGGATGCTGAGAGACAGGAGCATTCCTACACTGCTGGTGGGACTGCAAACTAGTACAACCTCTATGGAAAATAATATGGAGATACATAAAAGAGCTAAAAGTAGAATTACAATTTGATCCAGCAATCCCATTACTGGGCATCTACCAAAGGAAAAAAAGAAACATTCTATAAAAAGACATCTGCACTCGAATGTTTATAGCAACACAATTCACAATTTCAAAGATGTTGAAACAACCCAAGTGCCCATCAATACATGAGTGGATTAATAATATGTGGTATACGTATGCCATGGAGTTCTATTCAGCCACAGAAAAACTATGGTGATCTAGCACCTCTTGTATTATCCTGGATAGAGCTGGAGCCCATTCTACTAAATGAAGTATCCCAAAAATGTAAAAACAAGCACCACATGTAGTCACCATCAAATTGTATTAATTGATTAATATTTAAGTGCACATATAGTAGTAACATTCATTGAGTGTTGGACATTTGGGAGGGGGCAGAAAGGGACAGATATATTCACACTAATGGGTGTGGTGCACATTGTCTGGTGGATGGACATGCTTGAAGGTCTGACTTAGGTGAAGCAAAAGCAACATACATAACCTAAACATTTTTACTCCCATAGTATTTTGAAATAAAATAAATTAAAAAAAAAGAGAAAAAAAGACTTTATGACCAATGTGTTTTAAAATGGTAGGGCAATTTTAAAAGTATCCCATAGCATGATGTCTGAATAAAAATAAGTACAATTGAATTGAAGTTTCTACACCAACAGACTAATATTAGCTTATCTTTGTGGTCTGATATACTGTAAATATCTAACTTAATTTAGAATATAGGTTTTAGTTTCAAAATGACAGCATAGTATCAAGCTGGCTTTATTCCTGCCCAATAGAAAACCAAAAACAAGTACACAGTACTTAGATTATCACCAGAAATATTCCATATCTCAAATATGAAGATGAAACAGTTGCCAGGGCCACAGAGAAGTAAAGGATACCTCAAAGAGCTAAAAATAGAAATACTGTTCAATCCAGCAACAACACCATTAGGCATCTACCCAAAAGAGCAAAAGACATTCTGTAATAAAGTCATCTGAACCTAAATGTTTATGGCAGCACAATTCACTATTGCAAGGATGTGGAAACAACCCAAATGGCCATCAATTCATGAGTGGATTATTAAAATTTGGTATATGTATACAATGGAATATTACTCAATTATAATAAACGACAGTGATCTAGCCACCTCTTATATTTTCCTGGATTGAACTTGAGCCCATTATTAGAAGTAAGGTACCACAAGGTCAGAAGAATGGGCTCCACTTGTACTCACCATCAAATTGGTACTAACTGTTGACCACTAGGGTGCTCACATGGCAGTAATACCCTCCAGGGATTAGAGGTATGGGGAGGTAAATCCGCAAGTAAAGGACACAGGGAGCATTATGGGGGGGGGGAAGAGCATGCCTCTAACCCTCGTTTGGGTGAGGCAAAGACATAAAATGTAACCATAACGTTTGTACCCTCATAATACCCTGATATTAAAAAAAAAAAAAACCTCAGAGCAGGTAGTTAGAAAATCAAATTTCCACATCTGCATTGCCCTCCCCCTCTTGTGCCTGGCGCTAAGCACACAGAAAGTTTTCCTCTAACTCATGGCTTCTACACCGGAAAATGTGAGATCAAGGTGGACAACCAGTTTCCTTACCATCATGGGTTACCTGGCAGGAGATCTAATCTATTAGGATAGAAATCAGATCACTAGTACTTTGGGGTGGGGAGTTGGGGAGGAGCTGGTGAGAGACCTGTCCCTGTCTTGTACCAAAGGAAGCATCATGACTGCCTAAAGGGAAAAATCTGCCTGAGGACAGGGAGAGACAAATGAGGGAGGAGGGACTACCATGCCCAGCCCTGGAAACTCATCCAAAGGAGATGTCAAATCAGAGTGGCTGTTCAGCAGCACCACACTGTAGAAGGTTTGTTCCATACGTCCCCTTGGCATTAGCCTCTAGCCAGCATTTCCACACTGCTGGGATAACCCCTTTGGGACCTCCGTCATTCAGGAAGGGCAGTGCTTCAATCATATTTTAGAGCCAAGGCAAACTCAAGCTTAAGACACCACACAGAGCCATAAAGGATGTAGCAATCTAGCAGTAAAGAAACTCTAAGCAAATATGTACAACAAAAACCAAAACAAGTCAGACAAAGAAGACTGGAATAAATAAATAATCCTTCAATGAAAAGACACAGATATGTATCCACAAGAAACAATAACAAACACGGAATCACAACTTCTCTAAATGAACAAAGCAAGGAACCAGTGGCTGACTCTTTGAGTGAGTAAAATGTGAGCTCTGTAAACAAGAATTAAAAATAGCAGTTTAAGATAATACAAAAAAGCAATTCAAAAATTTATCAGAGAAATTTAACAAAGATTTAAGTAATAATTAAAAAATTCAACAGAAATCTTGGAACTGAGAAATACATTTACTGAACTGAAATATTCATTAGAGGCTCTCCAAAGAAGAATGGATCAAGCAGATAAAAGGATCAATGGGCTTGAATATGGCCTATTTGAAAATATACATTCACAGGAGAAAACAGAAAAAAGAATGAAAAGAAAAACAATCACCTACAGGATATAGAAAATTATCTCAAAAGACCAGATCTAAAAAATATTGGTGTTCAAGAGGGAGTTGAACAAGAGCAAGGGGTAGAAAGATTATTTGGAGAAATAATAATAGAAAACTTTCCAAAACTTGAGAAAGATATAAATATCTAAGTACAGGAAGTTCAGAAAACATCAAACAGATTCAACCCAAATAAGGCTACCCGAAGGCATATAATAATCAAATGTTCAAAGGTCAAGGACAAAGAGAGGATCCTGCAAGCAGCAAGAGAAAAGAAGCAAATAACATATAAAGGAGCATGAATTCATCTGCTAACAAAAACCACGCAGGCCAGGAGAGAGTGGAACATTATCAAAGTGGGAAAAGAAAAAAAAACTTTCATACAAGAATATGGTATCCAACAAAGTTATCCTTCAAATAAGGAGGGATAAAGAGCCTTTCTTAGAAAAATAAAAGCTGATAGAATTCACCACAACCAGACCCATCTTACAAGAAATGCTGAAGGAAACTCTTAAATCTGAAAAAAAAAAAAATGCTAACATTAAAAAAAAATCTAGAAGATATAAAATCCACTGATAAAATTAAGTACATGAACAAACTCAGAATAATCTAATTCTGAAATTGTGATGTGCAATCCTTTCATAATTCTAATATGAAATGCACAAGACAAATCTATCAAAAATAATAATAGCTACAACATCCTTTTAAGAGACAGTTAATATAAAGTTATGTAAATTGAGAGAACTAAAAGTCAAAATGTAGGAGAGATGGAGCTAATTTTTCTGTTTTTGTTTTGTTTGTTTCTATTCTTTTCTTTTTGATCTAAGATAAGATGTCATCTCTTTAAAATAACTTGTTACATCTATAAGATGATTTTTGTAAGCCTCATGGTAACCACAATGCAAAATCTTATAATAGATTCACTAAGAATAAAAAGCAAAAATTCAAACATACTGTCAGAGAAAATCACTTAACTACCAAGGAGAACAATAAGAAAGGAAGATAGGAAGATAGGATTTACAAAACAACCAGAAAACAAGCAACAAAATGGCAGTTCTAAGGTCCAAGTTATTGATAATAACACTGAATGTAAACACACTCAATTTTCTAATTATAAGGCATAGAATGGCTGAAAAGATAAAGAAACAAGACCCAACTCTATGCTGCCCATAACAAATCCATTTCACCTATAATCACACACATAGACTGAAAAGTAAAGATATGGAAAAAGATATTCCACACAATTGGAAATCAAAAACGCTATGCTTATATCAGACAAAATAAATTACAAATTAAAGACTATAAAAAGAGACAAATACTGTCACTATGTAAGGATAAAGGAGTCAATTCATCAAGAGGATATAATAAGTATAAATTTCTACATACCCAATACTGGAGCTCCCAAATATATAAGGCAAATATTAATAGACCTAAGGAAAGAAATAGACTGCAGTTTAATAATAGTAGGGGACTTTAATAACCTGCTCTCACACTTTCAGTAATGGACAGCTCATCCAGGCAGAAAATCAATGAAGACACATCAGAGTTAAACTACACACTAGACCTAAGAGGCCTAAATGATATTTGCATAACATTTCACCCAACTGCTACAGAACACATATTGTTTTAATCAGTATATGCAACAATCTCCAGAATAACCATATATTAGGCCACAAAACAAGTCTGAACAAATTCAATAAAATAGATATCATATCAAGTATCTTTTCTTACCACAATAGAATAAAACTGGAAATCAATAACAAGAGAAATTTTGGAAATGACACAAATAAATGGAATTTAACATGCTCCTGAACAGCGAAGGGATCAAGGAAAAAATTAAGAAGAAAATTTTAAAATTTTTTGAAACAAGTGAAAATGTAAATAAAACACACTCAAATAAATGGAATAAAACAAAAGCAGTACAAAGAAGAAAGTTCATAGCAATAAATGCCTATAATAAAAAAAGTAGAAAGACTTCAAAAAAACAAATATGCACCTTAAGGAACTATAAAGCAAGAACAAACAAAAGTCAAAATTACTGGAAGAAAAGAAATAATAAAGATCACAGAAGAAATAAATGTGATTGAGACTAAAATAATAATACAGAAGATTAATGAAATGAAAAGTTGGTTTTTGAAAAGATAAACAAAATCAGCACATAGCAAATAATCTGAAAAATAAATCAAGAAAGAAAAAAAGTTATAATAGCCACAAAGAATATAAAATACCCAGGAGTCAGCATAATCAAAGAAGTAAAATATCCATATAAGGAAAACTATAAAACACTAATGAAAAGTATCTACTTAAAGGAAAAAAAGTCATTTTATCAAAAAGATACCTGCACTCAAATGTTTATTGCAGTACAAATCACAATTGAAAATATATGGAATCAACCCATGTGCCTATAAATTCATGAGTGGATTAACAAAATTTGGTATATATGTATACCATGGAGTACTATTCAGCCATAAAAAAGGATGAATGAATGTCATAAAAAGGATGAGGTGGGACAGAAGTTGAGGTGGGTTTGTAAGGGCAACACGAGGGATCCTGTGGTGATGTGACATTGTACTACAGCTACCACTAGAGGGAATAGGGCAAAGGGTACATACAATCTCTGCGTTATTTCTTACAACTACATGGGAACAACCCATTTAGAACATGGGCATATAAATGTAAAACATTTTATTAAAATGCATGTGAATCTATAATTATTTCAAAATTAATGATTTAGTTAAAAAAAAAAGAAATTGAAGAAGACACAAAAAATGGAAAGACATTCCATGCTTATGGATTGAAAGAACTAATATTGCTAAAATGACAATACTGCCTAAAGCAATTTACTGATTCAAAGTAGTCCCTATCAAACTGCCAATGACATTCTTCACAGAAATAGAAAAAACAATACTAAAATTTATATGGAACCAGGAAAAATCCTCAATAGCCAAAGCAATCCTGAGGAAAAAGAAAGCTAGAGGCATCACACTACTTGACTTCAAAATTTACTATAGAACTTTAGTAACCAAATCAGGCTAGTACTGGCATATTAAAAAAAAAAAAACAAACCATAAACCAATGAAATATAATATGGAACACACATATAAATCCACACATTTACAGTAAACTCATCTCCAACAAAGATTCCAAGAATATACAACAGGAAAAGAGCAGTCTCTTCAATAAAGGATGCTGGGAAAACTGGATGACCATACACAGAAAAATGAAACTAGATTCCTGTCTCTCACCATATATACAAATCAAATCAAACTAGAATAAAAACTTAAATCTAAGACTTGAAAGTATAAAACTACTACAAGAAAACATTGGGGAAATGCTCCAGTATATTGCTCTGGGCAAAGATTTTCTGTGTAAAACCACAAAAACACAAAAATCCAAAGCAAAAGTAGACAAAAGTGATTTTATTAAACTAAAATGCTTCTGAATAGCAAAATAAACAATAAACAAAGTGAAAAAACAGCTCACAGAATAGAAGAATACATTTGCAAACTACCCCTCTGATCTGGGATTAAGAATCAGAATATATAAGGAGCTCAAACAACTCAATAGCAAAAAAACAATAATCTGATTAAGAAATAAGCAAAAGATCGGAATATGTATTTCTCAAAAGAAGACATGCAAATGACCAACAGGTACATGAATAAATACTCAACATCACTAATCATCAGGAAATACAAATCAAAATTACAATACGATATTATCTTATCCCAGTTAAAATGACTTTTATCAAAAGACAGGCAACAAGAGATGCTGGCAAGGAGATAGAGAAAGGAGAACTCTCATACACTTTTGGTGGGAATGTAAATTATTTCAGCCACTGGGGAGAATAGTATGGAACTTCCTAAAAAAATTAAAAATAGAATTATCATGTAATCCAGCAATTTAACTACTTTGTATATATCCAAAAGAAAGGAAATCAAAATATCAAAGAGATAACTGCATTCTAACGTTTATTGCAACACTATTCACTATAGCCAAAATATGGAATCAACCTCAGTGTCAATAAATGGATGAATAAAAAAAGTATTAATACACACACACACACACACACACACACACAAAATAGAATATTATTCAGCCATAAAAAATAATGAAATCCTGTTATTTGAAGCAACATGGATGGAAGTGGAGGTCATTATTTTAAGTGAAATAAGCCAAGCACAGAAAGGCAAATATTGCATGTTTTCACTCACATGTTGGGGCTAAAAAAGTAGATCTCATGAAGATAGTGAGTAGACTGGTGGTTGCCAGAGTCTGGGAATGATGTGGGGAGGGGAGATAAAGAGAAGTTGATTAATGGGTACAAATACAAAGTTGACAGAATAAAAAAGACCTAGTGTTTGATAGATCAATAGGGTGACAATAGTTTACCGTTATCTGTCATACATTTCAAAATAGCTAGAAGAAAATAATTTAAATGTTTTTAACATAAATAAAAAACAAATATTTATGTTGATGGATATCCCAAGTGCACTGATTTGATCATTATTAATTATATGAATATATTATATTATCACATCTATACCAAAGCTATACACATCTATTATGCATTATAAAAATAAATAAAAGAATATATATTATAGTCACTAAGTCTAGTGCCATTTTAGCTAGGTTCAGTGGCTCATGAAAAAAATTTATTGTGTGATCTCTTATAAGAAAGATTGGACTGGGTTGGTCATGGTATCAACTTGCATTCCCGCAGACACTTCTTCAAAGCACTTTCAAATTCAGTCCGATACATAGCAACCTCAGACTGTGGCTATCAACGGTCTTTATATTTACTATAGATTAAATTAAAGAACCTTAAAATCCAAAGTTTCCATAAACACAACAGTTTATCTACAACAACATGTAATATTTGTTTGCAATATTACTTTTAAGGTACATAAAGACCTATTTTTATAATATAAAGTTAATTTTCAAAAAACCACAGGTATCAACTCATTTAAATCTATTTCTACATGCTCTTTCTGCTTTCTCAGTAGGCCTGATAAATACTGGTGTTCTTCAGCATTCTGCTCTCAGACCTCCCCTGAGATATTTCACCCATACTTTGGGTTTTGACAACCGACTACATGCCAATTTCTCTCAAAATTATTTTCAAATGTCTTTTCCTCTCCCACTTAGGTCACCAAGGCCTGTAAATCCACCTTTGACTACTTCTCAGTTTAAAGTCATTTGTCTTCCTTCACACTTTTACCTTATCAAACCCTTAACATCTCTCATGTCAAATACTACATGTGCTTCCTAATGGCCGACTTTGCCCACTGTCTTTCTACTCCAGTCCATCTCAGGCAACCATCAAATTATTACTCCAAATACGTTAATCTGATCGTGTTTGCCTCTGGTTAAAAACTGACACACTTACTTCATGCCTTTAAGATGGAGCCATACTCCTCAACATCATATTCAATGTTTTTCACAATTAAATGTCAAACTATCTTTTAAGTCTTGAGCTCCAATACATCCTTTCTTTCATTCCCTCCATGGCTACAGACTCTCTATTTGCTCTTTTTTATTCTCAGTTTTTGAATTGGAAATATCTAAACTCTTAATCCGGATGCTGAGTTCACAAGTATTTTTTTATTATGTTTGGAAAATTATGCATACGTGTACACATATATGTAAAACAAATCTAAATATATTATATATATATTTCTGCATTTGGAAAATATTATATAATAAATTTATTAAAGAGGAATATTTTCATATTCAGCATGTGACATTCAGCTTTATGTGATTTACAAAAAGATGGACCTAACACACATTGTTATAAGACAGTGAGAAGTATAGATTAAAGCAATATACTTGGCAATTGCTAACCAAAAGAAAGTTCTTATGCATTTATGTACATACATCAAACAAAAGAGACTTAAATGCAAAAGAAGTTATTAGGAATAAAGAGGATCGCCTCTAATAGAAATAAGCCATCTGAAAGACATCAAAATGATGAATGTGTAAAAACCTCAGAAGTAAGCATACATTTTGAAAGCTTTATTCAATAGAACAAAATCTCAATTAGGAGGAATTTTTTTGTGTGTTTTTGAGATCTATTGCATAATGTGGTGAATATAATTAATAATGTTTTACATTTTGAAATTGCTAAGAGAGTAAAGTTCAAATATTTTCACAACAAAAATTGTCATGTATTTGAGGTAAAGAATATGTTAACTATGTTAATTTAATTATTCCACATTGTATACACAAATCATCACTTTGTACCCCATAACTATATACAATATAAATTGTCAATATACAACTAAAAATAAAATTTAAAAAATTGAACATTATGCGATCATTAAAATGGCATTTATTATGAGCATATAAAATGTTTCAAATGTTTACAACATTATGCTAAGAGAAAAACGACTTTATAAACTGAGTATATATAGGATTACATTCATGTAAATTAAAGTTTATGCAAGGAAAATTTTATACGGAAAAGAGAATTCAACTGCAGATGACTTTTTTCTTTGCTTCTAACATTTCAGCATTTTTCAGATTTTATTTGTATTTATACAATGGAATTTTGTACCATTTAAGTACACTTATGTAATCAATGTTTATTGAATGTCTAGTAGACATTGGGAAAAGACAAATATACAACCAACTAACTTCTCAGATTACAATCTGCTCTTTAATTTTTTCTAATCATTTCTCACTTGGAAAATTCTTTTTTCCTCAAGACCCAGAACAAATGTTATGATGACTGTTATACTTTTTCTTTTTACTGAAATAATTAAATGAAAGCTTTTTGTGATTTCTAAACTATTTGATATTCATTTGAGTATAATTCATATATTAATATATAATACACAAGATATATATGTACAGTTGTTGATGCTACATTTGAGTAACCCACAATTCTATAAAGATATAGAATATTTCCCTGGTGCTATTTCCAATTAATCACTATCACAAAGAGGTAGTCAATGTTCTTATTATTTTCCTCCACAGACTAGTTTTTCTTCTTACAGAACTTTATTTAAATGTGATCATATCTTATGTACTCTCTTGCATCTACATTCTTCCTCTCAGTGTGATGGTTTTGAGATTCATCTATATTGTTATATAGTGGTAGTTTCTTTTTTTATTGCTGACAGTATTTCACTGTATGAAAATACCACAATTTTCTTATCCATTCATCTGTTGCTGAACATTTGAGTTGTTTCATACTTTTTTTTTTTGCTATTATGAACAAAGCTGCTATGAACATTTCTGTGCAAGCATTCTTGTAGACATATGTTACCATTTCTTTTGTGCAATACCTAGGAGTGAAATTACTACCATACTGTTTTCCAAAGTTGTTGAGCTATTTTACATTCCCACCAGCAATATATGAGTTCTAGTTGCCTCACATCCTTGCTAACATTTGGTGTTGTTAGTGGTTTTAATTTATCTATGCTAGAGGGTATATAGAGGATATCTCATTGTTATTATAATTTACATTTCCCTGATGACTAAATCTAATTGAGTACTTTTTCCTGTGTTCATTGGTCATTAGTACATCTTTCTTTGTTGTGCCTGCTCAAGTCGTTTTGCCCATTTAAAAAATTCTATAGTTTGCCATTCTGTAAGTCTTAGTTTTCTATATATTGTGTATATAAATCCTTTGCCAGATATATATTTTGAGCATTTTTTTGTCTGATCTTCTGCTTACTATTCATTTTCCTGATGATTTTTTATTTTGAATAATTCCAATTTACCATTTTCATATTAATGACTTTGGTATCCTATCAACGAAAGCTTTGCTTAGTCCAAGGTTATAAAGATATTCTTCTGTATTTTCATCAAAAGTAGTTCTAGGTTTTATGTTAAGATCTACAATTCATCACAAATTAATTTTATATATGATATGAAATAGAAATTGAAGTCTATTTTTTTCTATACTGACTTCCAGTTTTTCTAGTGCTATTTGCTAGACTTTCCTTTTTCCCACTGCATACTCTTGTACCTTTGTCAGAAATCAAACAATTCTAAATGTTTCATGTATTTCTCAACTGTACATTCTCTTCTACTGATCTAGAGTTGTTGTCCTTATGTTAATCCCACATTTCCTTAAATACTATATGTGTTAATTTCCTATTGCTGCTGTGACAAATTGCTACAAACGTAGTGACTGAAAACAACACACATTTCTTCTCTTACAGTTCTGGAGGCCAAAGTCCAAAATAGGCTTTACCAGGCTAAACTAAAGATGTTGGCCAGGCTGCCTTCCTTCTGGAGTCTGTAGAGAAGAATATCTCCCTGCCCTTTCCAGCTTGCGAAGACTGCCTGCATTCCTTGGCTTGTGCCCCACTTCCAGCAATAGCATCACTCTGACCTACGCTGTTGTCACAACTTCTCTCATTCTGATACTAATGTCTCGCTCCTGTATGAACCCTTGGGATTACAGTGGCTCCACCTGCATAATCCAGGATAATCTCCCATCTAAAAATCCTTAACTTAATCACATCTGCAAAGCTCCTTTCGCCATGTAAAGTAATATACTCACTGGTTCTGGGGATTAGAACATGTACACTTTTCAGGGGTAGGAGCCTTGTTCTACCTAGCACTGTCTGCCCTGTGACTCTTAAAACTTCATGTCCATCCCAATGCACATTACATTCACCACATCCCAACACTCCCAAAAGTCTCAACCCATCACAGCAACTCAAAGTCCAAAATGTCATCTAAATCTCATCAGCTCAAAAGTTCCAAATCTTATCTAAATAAGGTATGAATGAGACTGGGTATAATCTATCATGGGAAAAAACTCCTCTCCATTGCTGAACTTATGAAACTAGAAAACAAATTACCTCCTCCTAGAATGCAGCAGTGAAACAGACATAGGAAATTAATTATAGACATTTCCATTCAAAAGGAATAAAGTGGAAGAGAAAAAGGAGAAACCAATCAAAGCAATTTTTAAATCCAATCAGGCAAAGTCAATTCAATTTAAAGGACTACCTTTACAGTTAAATCTTGGATTATAGCAATATAAATCCTGCATCTTTGTTCTTCTTTTATAAGATTGTTTTGGCTATTCCTAATCTCTGACTTTCCATACAAATTTTATAGTCACAGGAAAGTCTGAGAGTTGTGTGTCTGGGGCTATAGGTGGTGACTTTGCATGGCAGCCACCACCAACACCAGCGTACATTGCTCAGGACCCAGAAGATCATTCTGCCACTGCTACGGCCATTACCTATATCACACCAATTGCCTATGGATCTGAGAACCCACTCACCTGCCCAGTCCATTTCTACCATGACCAGCATCTGAGCAAGCAAACCTAAAGCTCAAGACTCAGCCCATCTAGCCCTGCTAACACCAGTGACAATACATGCTACCCTGAGGCCCAAGAACAGGCAGGCATGCTTAGCTCACTGTTGCCACCACTGGGACCCAAAGACTGGCTCAGCAGGCATCCCATATCCCCAGAAAAATTTCACCATAGCTTCCACTAATAAGTGCACCCTAAACCACTGAGGAAATCACAGATACCACTGACATTATTTACAGCCAAAAAAATCATACAGAGATGACACTACTAAATGCACCAAAAATCAAACCCAAAAGCCCTGTACAATCAATACCATTGATACATCTTCAGAAAGAAGTCCTTTCCTATGAAATCAAAGTCAAAAAATTGAAAAAAGTAGCTGTTACCTCAGATGCATGGATATCAATGTAAGAACACAGAAAACATGAAAAATCAAATAAATATGATACTTCTGAAGGAACAAAATAATTCCCCAGGAACATATCCCAGTCATCAAGAAATTCACAGAATCCTAGAAAAAAAATTGAAAATTATGATGCTAAAGAAACTCAGTGAGATAAAAGAGAATTTTGAAGAAATAATACAAATAAATCAGAAAAACAATTCAGAATATGAATTAGAAATTTACAAAAGAGAAAGATAACATAAGAAAAACAAACAAACAAACAGAAATTCTGGGACTGAAGAACTCCTGGAATGAAACATAAAATATACTTGAAAGAGCAAACATATAAAAAAATATTCAACATCTCTAATCATTAGAGAAACGCAATTCAAAACCACAATGAGATATCACCTAACCGCAGTGAGATTGGTATCTATCAAAAAATCCCAAAACAACAAATGCTGGTGAGGATGTGTAGAGACAGGAACATTCTTACACTGCTGGTGGGACTAAAAATTAGTGCAACCTCTGTGGAAAAGAATTTGGAGATACCTCAAAGAGCTAAAAATAGAAATGCCATTCGATCCAGCAACAGCACTATTAGGCATCTACCCAAAAGAGCAAAAAACATTCTATGATAAGGACATTTTCACCCGAATGTTTATGGCAGCACAATTCACTATTGCAAAGATGTGGAAACAACCCAAGTGCCTGTCAATTCATCAGTGGATTATTAAAATTTGGTATATGTATACAATGGAATATTACTCAATAATAAGAAACGACAGTGATCTAGCACCTCTTATACTTTCCTGGATTAAACTTAAGCCCATTATCCAAAGTGAGGTACCACAAGATCTGAAGAATGGGCTCCACTTGTACTCGCCATCAAATTGGTACTAACTGATGAACACTAGGGTGCTCACATGGCAGTAATACTCTCCACGGATTAGGGGGATGGGGAGGTAAACCCGCAAGTAAAGGACACAAGGAACATTGTGGGGGGAGAGAAGGGCATGCCTCTAACCCTCGCTTGGGTGAGGCAAAGACATAAAGTGTAACCATAATGTTTGTACCCTCATAATGCCCTGAAATAAAAAAAATAATGGAGAATAGGCTTTGAAATATAACTGTTACCTGGAGAATATATATTCTATTGTAGGACATATAAATAAAGGGCACTATTTGGAAGTATATGAGTAAATATCTGAGGTGTTCATTTAACGAATGTGCCTTAATGCTGTTTTCAGAAAAAAACTTGATTGATTGCACCATGGGTTTTCATACGGTTATCCAGAATCTCACACACAATTTATGGTTTTAGTATATTTACAAGAAATGTAAGTTCATCTCAAATTATTATAACTCTCATACAGCTGTAAGGCATTGAACACTGTGACCTGTAATTTGTTAAATGACCCTTTCAGGTTTATGGTTCCATTATTTTATTTTATTAAAATACTCATTAAAAATGAATAGTGCTTCTGGAAAAAAAAAAGAAAGAATCAACAGTAGATTAAATCAAGCAGAAAAAATAATCTTAGAACTTGAAGACAAGTCTTTTGAAATAATCCATCCAGAAAAAAAATAAAGAAAGAAAGAAAAAAGAATAAACAAAGACTTTGTAATATATGGGGTACCATAAAGCCCCAAAATGTATGAATTATTGGTATCCTTGAAGGCAACAAGAGAAAACAGTGTTTGAAAATCTATTTAAAAAAATAATAGACAAAAACTTCCCAAGTCTAGCAAGAAATTTAGACATCCAGACACAGAAGGCCCAGCAATTCCTGTATACAAGCAAAAAAGTTCATCTCCAAGACACCTTATAGATACATCACACCAACAGAACAAAGGACAAAAAACATATGATCACCTACCTCAATAGATACAGAAAAAGCATTTGACAAAATTCAACACCCTTTCATGATTAAAAACTTTCAACAAACTGGGCATAGAACGATCATACCTCAAATAATAAAGGCCACATATGACAAAACCACAGCAAACAACATACTGAATGGAGAAAAGCTGAAGCCTTTCCCTTAAGAACTGGAATAAGACACAGATGCCCACTTTCACTGCTCTTATTCAACATAGTACTGGAAGTCCTAACCAGAGCAATCATCCAAGAAAAAGAAATAAAAGGCGTCCAAACTGGAAAAGAGAAAATCAAATCTCTTTTCTGATGATATCATCTTATATCTAGAAATATCAAAGATTCTGCCAAAAAATTCATAGAATTGATAAAAAAATTTAGTAAATTTGCTAGATACAAAACAACATAAGAAAGCAGTAGGGTTTCTACATACCAATAGTGAAATAACTGAAATAGAAATCAAGAAAATAATCCCACTTACAATAGCTACAAACAAACAAACAAAACCTAGGAATAAATTTAACCAAGGAGGTGAAAGATCTCTGCAAAGAAAACTACAAAACACTGATGAACAAAATTGAGAAGGACACATACAAAAAATGGAAAGACTTCATGGCCATGAATTGGAAGAATTAAAATCATTGAAATGACCATATTGCCCAAAGCAATCTACAGATTCATTGCAATTCCTCTCAAAAAACCAATTTTATTTTCATAGAATTAGGGAAAAAAATTCCAAAATTGTAAGAAACCAAAAAAGAGCCTAAATGGCCAAAGCAATCCTAAGCAAAAAAATAAAGATGGAGGCATCACACTACCTGACTTCAAAACATATTAAAAGGCTACAGTAACCAAAACAGCCTGATATTGTTATAAAAATAGACACATAGACCAACCAAACAGAATAGAGAATCCAGAAATAAATACACATATTTACAGCCAGTTAGTCTTATACAAAGCTGCCAAGAACATATACTTGGGAAAGGACATCACTTTCAATAAACAGTGCTGAGAAAATTGGATAATTGAAAATTGAGGAATGAAACTGGACACCTATCTCTCACCATATACAAAAGTCAACTCAAGATGAATTAAAGTCTTAAACATAAGACTCAAAACTATAAAATTAGTAGAAGAAAATCTAGGGAAAACTATTTAGGACACTGGTCTAGACAAAGATTTTATATGGCTTCAAAACCTCAAATCATAGGCAATAGCAAACATAGACAAATGGGACTATATTAAACTAAAAATCTTCTGCACAGCACAAGAAACAATCAACAGAGTGAAGAGACAACCTCCTGAATGGGAGAAAATATCTGCAAATTACTCAACACAAGGACTAAGATCCAGAATATACAAGGAACTCGAGCAACTCAACAGTAAAATCATAAATAATTCCATTAAAAATGGGCATAAGACATGAATAGACATTTCTCCAAAGAAGACTACAAATGGCCAACAGGTATATGAAAAAATGCTCAACATCACTAATCATCAGAGAAATGTAAATCAAAACCACAGTGAGATATCATCTTACCCAAGTTATTATAGAATGGCTATTAATAAAAAGAAAAAACAAGTGTTGTGGCTCACGCCTGTAATCCTAGCACTTTGGGAGGCTGAGGCAGGAGAATTGCTTGAGGCCAGGAGTTTGAGACAGCCTGGGCAACATAGCAATTCCCCTTGTCTACGAATAAAGAAAAAAAATCTGGGTGTGGTGGTATGTGTCTGTAGTTTCAGCTGCTTGAGTGACTGAGACAGGAAGATCACTTAAGCCCAGGAATTTGAGATTACAGTGATCTATAATGGGGCCACAACACCACTGCACTCCAACTAGGCAACAGTTCTCTACCTCTTAAAAAAAAAAAAAGGCAAGGTTGTAGAAAAAAGGGATCTCTTATACACCATTAGTGTATAATAATACACTATAATACACTATATACACTATAATACATTAATAATACACTATAATAATACACTCTTTGTAATTTAATACAAAGACTATGGTAAAAAGTACGGCAATTTATTCCAGCTTGGGTACTTAGTGACTCCTGAATTTGTGGCTTAATATCTTCATGAATTTTTGAAAATTTTCCAATACTACTTTTTAAAGTATGACCTATGCCCCATTTTCTTTTACACATTTCTGAAGTGATAATACTATATTTCAATTAAATTATTTGTTAAATTGAATTATATTTGTTATTGTATTGAGAGTTTCACAAGTTAGTAGGGACTGAGAGATTGTTCTCTGATTTCACTGTGTTTAGAATATTAAGGCCACATTCAGAAGAATGAAACAGGATTCATCTCTCTCACCATTCACAAAACTTAATTCAAGATGGATAAAAGACTTAAATATAAGGCATGAAACCATAAGAATGCTGGAAGAAAATGTTGGAAAAACTCTTCTAAATATTGACCTAGGCAAAGAATTTATAAAGAAGACCCCGATGGCAATCACAGCAACAATAAAAATAAATAAATGGGACTTGATTAAATTAAAAAGCTCCTGCCCAGTGAAGGAAATAATCAACAGAGCAAATAGAAAACCTACAGAATGGGAGAAAATATTTGCATACTATATATCTGATAAAGGGCTAATTAGAGAATCCACAAAGAACTCAAGCAAATCAGCAAGTTAAGAACAAACAACTGCATTTAAAAGTGAACAAAAGACATGAACAGAAGCTTTTGAAAAGAAGATACAAATGGCTAATAAACATGAAAAAATTCTCAACATCACTAATCATCAGGGAAATGCAAATTAAAACCACAGTGAGATATCACCTTACCCCAGTTAGAATGGCTTTTATTGAAAAGACCAAAGACAGTAGATGCTGGCATGGATGCAGAGAGAAAGGAACACTTACACACTGTTGGTGGGACTGCAAATTAGTGCATCCTCTGTGGAAAACAGTATGATGATTTCTCAAAGAACTAAAAGTAGACCGACTGTTTGATGTAGCAATTCCACTACTGATAACTACCCAAAGGAAAAGAAGTCATTTTATCAAAAATGTACCTACATTTGAAAGTTTATTGAAGCACAATTCATAATTGCAAAGATATGGAATCACTCCAAGTGCCATCAATTCATGAGCAGATTAACAAAATGTGGTACATGTATATTATGGAATACTATTCAGTCATGAAAAAGAATTAATTAAGGCCTTTTGCAACAATTTGGTTGAAATTGGAGACCACTATCCTAAGTGAAGCATCTAAAGAATGGAAAAACAAACGCCACATGTACTCATTATTAAACTGGAAGTACCGATGAACACATATGTGCACAGAGGAAAGTAAAACTCAGTGGAAATCAAGCAGGGGGGAGTGGGAAGGAAGGAATCGGCAAAAACCCACCTAAGGAATACAGTGAGCACTATCTAGGTGATTGGCACACTTACAACCCTGACTCTAGCATGACAAAAGGGATCCATGTAACCAAAAAACATTTTTGTCCTTATAATATTTGGAATGAATAAAAATAATTATAGAATATTTAATCCCTAAAGAAACTTCTATGAAAAATAACTTTTAAAAACTAATTCCCTCATTTACTAATTAAACAAATTATTAGTGGGTGCCTAGTGTGTATCCAACACTGTTAGGTGCAGGGTTGGCAGGAGCAGGTACATTTATACAACACATCATTAAACATGTGGGCTACTATTTGAGTCCTGTTTGCCATTAGCTAGCTTTGTAACGACGGGCAAGTTAAATCAGGCTTGGACAAGACTATTTCTAAACTTCCTTCCTCCTTTATAATCCGCCTGGATTAAAACATATATGAAGCCCAGGTCTGCACTAAAATAATATTCAAAATAATGCTCGGGGCCTGGGGATGCTGGCTCATACATATAATCCTAGCACTCTGGGAGATTGAGGCAGGAGGATCGCTCCTGAAGCTGACATCAAGAGTTTGAGACTAGCCTGAGCAAGAGTGAGACCCCATCTCTACTAAAAAAATGCAAAAATTAGCTGGGCATGGTTGTACCAGAGTGAGACTCTGTCTCAAAAACAACAACAACAACAAAAACACAACAACAAGAAAAAAAGCAAAACAAAATAATGCTCAGTTTTCAGCCAATATTATAGAATAAATTAAGGAATAATATATTTATATACGTTATTTTGTTAATGGATTAATTCCTATAATGTGTACATATACCCACATATATTATATATATACATCTTATCTCTGAACTATTTAAATATATAACTTTGCCTAAATGCAACATTTCATCTTTCTGTGTATGTATACTTTTTTCTCTTGTTTAAACTTGTCTGTTCATGTCATCATCCTTTTTAACTACATTTTTGGTTCTTAAATTTAATATCTGTATTTTTCAATTAATCACAAATTATCAAAAAAATTTTCGTAGACTCCTAATCAGCCACTTTCAGGAAGATGAATTACAGAAACATTCTTCAAAAAAAATCAAGCATTTCATAAGAATACTTTTCGTATAATAAAATTTAGCATTAGTATGCTTCATACAAAGAGTTTATTGTCAATGCATCTATGAATCTTGCACAAACAGCACTTTTTAAATAAGGCTGATTGTTAGCTTCAGAAGGACTGCCAGCCACTTATATTCCAACCAGCTGCTATGAAAAAAGTAGGTATTAATGGACCTACCACACCTTCTGCCTCTTGACTCCAGTCACTGTGCTTAGCTGCAGGACTCCCATTAACATTAATGGGAATTCCATGCACACATCACCTGGAGAACAGACCCCTCAATGTTTGATCATTATCTTCCTAGACAGGTAGGAATGGCTTCAATCAGGTACCCAGCTTAGTTCCACAGTAGGTACTATTAAAGGCATCAGGGCAATAAAAACACAGCTTCTAATGCTTTCTTTATAAAACAGTAGAAACGTGCAGAACAACCAAGGGAGAAGATTTTAAAAGCATACAAGGAGTACATAGTTTTCCTGCCTATCTTTTTATAATTACAAATGACCTAAAACTGAAGCATACACACAATTTCCTTTCTAAGACAGCCATAATGGGATAATAAAGACAAGCTTCATTATATAAAATGGATTTGATTTACTATAAAGTAGCCAAATAATGAAGAGATGGTAGAGTTTACATAGAAACTGCTTGACCTCGGTTTTTTATTTTTTTCCTTTTAACATTTTTCCACGATAGCATTTTATAAATCGAATGCTTTTATGTGGTTAGAAAGAAAACAACATGAGTGATGAATACTAGAATGTGACCTCTGTAATGTTGGAAGGGGCGTTATGAAAATAAAGGCATGTTTTCCATTCCGATTTACTATACTTTTAGTAAACTGGGAGCAACAGCAAAGTGAAAAGGAAAGAATGGAAAGGGAGGTATGGATAACACTTGGGGTAAGAGAGCACAGTTTGGCTTTGGGATTGTGATTTTAACTGAATAACCTTTTCGAAATCATTTTTTTCATTTGTAAAGTGATGCTAAAAACACCTATATTATAGACTAATTAGAAGCCTTCTAGAAGACGTTCAGCATAGCACAAAGCACATAGTAAATGCTTTAAAAAAGAGTAACTATTACTCTATGTGTATGTATAGTTACTAACTACAAAAGGTAGTACGTATTACAGAACAAGCATTAGAATCAGACACTGATTAGGACCCCACTTCTGCCACAAACTGAATAGTATCAAAAATAATATAATCCTGGGCAAGTTTTTTTTTTAATTATACCTTTTTCTAAATATATATGTTATGTGTATTCATATATATATACACACACACACATGCATACATTTGCATATATATACACACATATACTTAAATATGTAAATATATTTAGCTATATACAATTTTGTCACCAGCTTAGCTCCAGTGTCTTACAATTTTAACTTTATATCTGAGTTCAGCAAAATGGCTCAGTTACTAAATTTGGAACCACAGTCGCAATACATAGTTTTGTATAAGACTTATTTTAAGGAATCTGAGCCAGAGGTAAGAGGCTTTAAGGCCTCATTTCTGTGTACTGATGTCTGGCTCTTGCTGGACTTCCTGTGTGCTGTCTCCTGGTGGTTTATGGATACCTGCCATGCACTGAATTTGGAGGTTCTGTTCTCAGGGAAATCCCCACCTGCTGGGGACCTTCCTCCTCATTTTGAGCCCTCCATTTTAATATGAATGGTCAATTCTAGATCAGCACTCACACAGAGCTTGGAGTGCTTTGTATTTGGAAATATCTGACTTAACTGAGTCTTGCCTACTATTCTATTGTTCCATAAATTCTAGGGAGATTTTATAAAATCTAATGTTCTATAAAATATAGTGAAATTTTATAACAATAGGATTATAACAAGGCTTGGGCTGTCTCTACCCCAGAGACTAAGCAAATCCCCGTGACATCATGAGGAAGACTGGCTGAGAAGTAGAGGAATGAGGTTGTAGGAATGGACTGACATATTTAATGAGTGATTTGTCACTGCTAGGCTCAAGTCTCAACTTGGTTACTTACCACTTCTACATGTACATAATTGTGCAAACTTGTGTAGGGTTTTTAACCACTAGGAGCCTCAGACTATTCAGTTGTAAATTGGAAAGTAAGATAATCTGTATTCAGTCTTCAATGTTTATGAAGATTAAATGTGAAAATGCATTTGGAAGTGTTTTTTTGAATTATAAATACAAATGCTGGTTATTATTATTTTTATTCCTAAGTAACTTTTAAATAAGTGATATAAGTCGCATTAAAAGTTCTACCTATCCAAAAATGTCTCTCACAACTGAAGTGTCCCCATGTCTAAAATTCATATGAAGAAAGTTGTTATTTTGGAACAGGTATTATAAATCAATAAAGTTCCTATAAAATGAAAATGTTTCCCAAAATGTTCAATTTAACTGAGCCACTAAAATATCTGCAAGTTGGTTTATTAGATTAAGTTTTGCCTCTCAGGAAATAGATCACTGACGGATAGGAATAAAGTTCTTCAGATAATGTCCTTTAGGTTTCTGTGTGAAGTCATATAGAGTCAAAATTACTTCTAGTGGTAGCAATAGATGGCTGAGCGTGGGAAATTAAGTTCTGGCTAAAACTCAGGGCTATTTAAGCCTGAGCGTTGGGAAAACTTGTATTCTTAGTGTGAATTTTAGTTTTCAATATTGAGCTAAATAGCTCTTATAATATAGGCTCCAAGCATTTTTAATAAACTATTAATTGAGAACACAGAGTGAATTTTTTATCCTAATCTAAAAGCCTTGAATCGCATTAACTCTATGCAAAGCATTGCCTCTAGCAGGAGCCCGTGAGCTCTCAATAATCAATAATCACAATAATCACATTCCATCTTGGGTGGTTGGGTTGGACTTTGGAATGGGTTCTTAACAGATGATCCTCAAACCTCCAAAAATGTACAATAAGTTGCAAATGATGCCCACACAAGAACTGGTGGATAAAAATAATGAAAGATAGGGGAAGATAATGAAGACATCTCTATTATTAAGTTAAAATTGATAATGAAAACAGAACTCAGAAATTCAAAAATACTATTAAACTATTTTAGCAGATGTTGGCAACCTATATTTTTTTTCCTAAGACTTTTTTTTTCCAAGATGAACAACACTGAAGTGAAATTTATTCATTATGTATTAAAATAGTAATGTATAATTCATAATACCGTAATAGAAGGAATGTAGACCTTCATAGAAACCTTGGGGTTTGGAGTCAGCTCACCCTATAGAAATCCTAGCTCAACTGTTAACTACCTAGGTAACCTAAACATCTCTGCGCCTCAGCTTCTGTATCTTTAAAATGGGGATAACAGTGGTATGTACCTCACAGTGTCATTGTTAGACTTAAATAAAAGACACACAAAGGGTGCCGAATGGTATCTGATACATAGTACATATTCAATAGTTATTAATAATCATATTATGCAACACACACAAGAAGTTCGTCCAAATCTGTACATATTTTTATTTCAACAATTTTTAGAACACCTACCGAATTTCAAGCGGGACCAGAGAAAGGGGCCCAGTGGGGAGATAAATAATAAGCATGTAATTAAATAAGTGGTGACCACATAATCAGTAAGTAAAGCCTAACAGGGGGGCAGGAAGTGGGGAGCGGATTAGAGAGGATAGTCAAGGAAAGCCCAGCTGAAGCAGTGACACTTAAGCCAAGATCTCAGTAATGCCGTGGGGAAAGCGTCAGGAGGAGATCTAGGAGAGCACTCTTCTCAGTGGGAAAGTCTGAGAAGTTGTCCTTAGTTCTATGGGAAGATGTTTAATCAATTTTTGAGGATGTAGGCATCTTTAACTTGAAAAATAAAATGCTGCCTTAGAGAAAAAATAAGACTAAAATCCTGCGCTTCCACGTGCTTTTTAACAAGGCACACATTCTTTCTCCTATGGGCATTTTCTTGTGGCTTGAGGCCAAGTTCACGTCTTCCTGTCACGTCTATGGAAGTGTGGAGGGAGATGTGAACCTCGCGCAGCGAAGGAGGCTACCTCTCCACCCTGCGTTTGCAACAAATGTTGCTAATGAAGGGCGCCATTGCGCTCTTTGCCAAAGGCTAATGGAAAGGAAATACCGTCAACTTCAATATAAAAGCATGAAACGTAATATTTCATTATTATATCTAAATGATTAATTTGAATAACATACATTCTTCTTCCTTATTCTTTTGGAAAAGTCACATAAGCAATGCGGGCAAATAATGGCACGAGACTAAAATCATTCCAGGTAGGAATATTGGGCCATTTTCAGAGCATTTCCCAAAGTGGATTAACAGAGGGTCAAGGTTGTTTTGAAGACCCACAGTTATGGTATTTCTTTATCTATTTTCTTACTTCTAATATCTTAGTTCTTCATCCTAGGACTATGACTTCTTTGAGTTTTTTTTGATAAATGTAATTTATTACATTTATCCCGAGGACTGCTGAGAAGGGATCTTATCATCTCATTGTGTTCCAGGAATTGTCAGGCCTAAAAGAGCATTTCTCAGTGAGAAACCCTAGCATGATAATTGCATATATCACATTTGCTTAATTTGAGCTAAAATATTATTTTATTTGGTTTTCTCAACAACATATTAAGTAAGCAAGATTATTCCCATTTTATAGATGATGAAATTGAGGCTCAAAGAGGTCACACAATTTGCCCAAGTTTACAAATCTTGATAATTGTAAAAGTTTAAGTCATAAACCTGTGAAGTTAGAAGCTGTGTTTTTGTTCACTATGTGATTTCATTCAACAATAATAATGCCTTATGTCAGAATTGTGCTTTACCATTTTCAAAGTGCTTTTACAAACATAATTTGATCTGTATAACCCTATAAGGTAAGCCTGGCAGAGTTAACTGATCTCATAGCTGAGAATACTTAGGCCCAGAGAGATTAAGCATCTGGGGTATCCTGCTTTGTGTCACCTAACAAGTTCGTGTTCTTTCTGTGTGCAAGATGTTTTTTAAAAGAGTACAACTGGACTGGGGTTTTAGATCTGGGCTGAGACAAAGCTTGCCTGCACTACTCTGTTAGGCCTCTCTTCTACACCGACCTCAGTTGTGTGACTTCAGTTGTCTAACAGGTCAGAATTTCCTCCCAAAGTGTCCTCTGGACCAGGTGTCCTGTGAGCTGTTTCCAGAGTAAGGGAAAATAGTTCTATGATCAAGAAAGTTTGAAAAATTCTACATACTAAAGCTGCAGTTTTGACACTACATTTTACTTCAACATATTAAAGATCCCGAGAAGTACTATATACAAGAAACATCTTTAAATTCATTTAAACAACACACTGCAACTTTGGCAAATTTCAGAGCAGCTTTTTAATACATTAAAACTGATTAGTGACATGTAAAACAATGCACTACGCTCTGGCTAGAGAAGGCTGAAGAGTGACAGGAAAGAAAACATGATCACTGCAAATAAAATAAGGAATGAGCACCAGGCAGCAAGGTTCACTTTAGCAGAGATTTGACCTCCTAAAGCCTTTTGTCACCTTAGCATAGTTCTCCATATAGGGATAAAAAGATGATATGACCATTTCTGGAAATAATTTTTGACATAATTTTATGGTATTTAATATTTAAATAATTAATTAATTTTATTATTTTATTTTTTTCTGAGAAAGAGTCTTACTCTGTCTCCCGGGCTAGGGTACCATGGCATCAGCCTAGCTCACAGCAACCTCAAACTCCTGGGCTAAGCGATCCCTCCTGTCGCAGCCTCCTGAGTAGCCGGAGCAGATGGGACTACAGGCGAGTGCCACCACGCCCCGCTAATTTTTTCTATTTTAGTGGAGACAGGGCCTCACTCTTGCTCAGGGTGGTCTCAAACTCCTGAGCTCAGGCGATCCTCCTGCCTCAACCTTCACAAGTGCTAGGATTACAGACATGAACCACTGCGCCCCGTCAATATTTTATTTTAAAAAAATATATATTACAAGGGCCACACTCGAAAATTATGGGAGCGAACATCTAATTTAAAATGCCAATTGGCCATATCTGTAGGAAAGCTTTGATTTCTCTTCCTTTCCTTTTCTTTCCTTCACTCCCAGTGAAGGCCCTCCCCTCTCCTTTTTCCCTCCTTCTTTCCTTCCTTTCTTTCTTTTCCTTCCTTTACATCTTCATAATATATATAGTTGCAATATAAAAAGGAAACCCTCCAAATTTAGTTTATTAACCCAACCGTGTGTTTATTCTCTAAAAATAATAGTAACCTGCAAAATATAACTGAACTCCATCCGTATCTCAAAAAAAAACATAATTATAATTGTGAACCACAGGAGACTTTAGTTATTACAGGGATTTATGATGGAGGTGACAAATTAACAAAGGCAGAACATAATTGATAAAATTGGCCAACCTGGGGTAAGTGAGGAAGTTGCTCACCCCATCAAAAATGCACCTCTTTTAGTCACGGCTACTGTCTCATATTTTATAAGGAGAAAATTAATATTCTTTTAACACAAAACTTAAAGCAAAATCTCATTTAAGAATATAAACAAAAATTTTAAATGATCGATCCCAATATTGTTTTAACTTTCAGTCTTCTAATTTTAATGAAGTTACTAAAGGAACATACAAATAATTGAATCAAAAAAATAATGAGCTATTGATTCTTTTGTTGTGAACTCATTCTGCTCCCCGACATATACTTTGAGACCACAGTGCATTATATGAGCAAATTATGGTACATATGAAGGAGAAATGACAGCTATGATTTTCTCATTAAAATCAGCCTAAAACAATGTTTGCATTCAAAATTAACCAAGCCTTTTCAATATGTCTTAATTTTGTAATACCGACTGCCACTGGAAATCTATAGAGTATGTAAGCTAGAAACCCCTCACTATCACTCAGAATTTTAGCAATCTTTCCTTAATGATTTCAGGCAACTAAATGCATATAATTAAAAATTAAACACATGCAGAGGAAAATGCAAAATCGTTGCTGAAGTTATAGAATTCTTCCCCATTTTGTATGTTTTGTGGATTCAGTGAGAATGAATGAAGAAAGAAGAAAGATATTTTTTAATCCTCTACTTATACGTTGTTAACAATTTTTGAAGCAAGCTACTTAAACAAATCATTGTTTAATTTTGTATTATGCGTCTGGCCTGGAATATACCTGGGAAATCTCCTTAGTCATTTCCGCTGGCATTTGCAGTAATTTAAGTTAACAAAAATTTCTTGCATTCAAAAAGTACAGTATGTGGTTAACGGACTTAAAGTTCAGCAAACCAAACAATATAAGCACTTAAAAGGCAGAATCTGAAAGGATATTGATTATCTTTTTTTTTTCTTTTTTGCCATTTATTGCTTTGTATGTAGGGGAACATTACCCTTTGAACTGAGACATTTTTTTTCTTTCCCCTTTCTTACTACAAGCACCTAAGCTTTCTTAAACATCAAAAGAGCCCAGAACTATACCTGAAATAAAAACTGTTTCCCTTTATGTAATTATCAAGGGGCTTTTAGAGTATCTTTCCCCAGTGATTACAGGGTATTTCCACATAGGCTGTCATTTTAAGGTGAAAAATTTGCAAGGACAGTCACACCATCTGTCATCAACTGGGTTCCCTGACACCCAGAGCTGCTCTGAAATGGCCAGGGGCTTCATGCATAACAAAGACCTTGCCCCTTGGCATTGTTTATTCCTTGACCTGTGCAGAAAGTCCTTCAAAAGGGGCTTCACTGAAACCATTTCAGGGCTGCTTTCCAGGGGCAGGATTTTCTAAAGAGAAAAATTATTTATGCATATAGGAAATTTGAAATGCTCGGGCTTTAAATCTAAACCAATAAAATAAACACTAGAAGAATTTTGTTTTTATCTCCGTTTCTGTGATGCTGAATGAATACCTACCGGGCAGTATTTTTTCCTTTCTGCTTTTGAAAGTTTATATAATTTAGGTGTTAAGCAATCTATGTATAAAGACAGAGCGTGGAGTGTTAAATGTAACTGGACCATTCAAATACACAAGCTGTGCCATAATAACTGAAAAGTACACTTTCTGACCAACAAAACCCCATTGCCTCTCCCTGCGGAAGTCACAGACAAGCTATTCTTACTACCATGTCAAGCACCACTTACGACCTACAAATACAATACAGCACAATCATACTGTAGGTCACTTGTGCCCAGAGAAGGATGACTGCTGTAGTTCACTATATTTATGAAAGAAACACACAAAAAAAGAGAAAATGTCAACTATTGTAAAACATTTTTACTAAGAAATGTATACTCTCATAAGCCTGACTTATAAAGACATAACACCAAATCTTCCCTTTTTAATTTGCATGGTTACAAAATGTGTGTTCCTCAACTTAGGGAAATCTTAGCTAGAGTTCTAAAGAGACTGAGGTTTGAAAATTAGGCAGATCATTGTTAAAAGAAGCTGCCGCCATTTTTAGGAATGAATGAATAAACACAAAAGGATATTCCCTCTGTCAACATAATTAATGGCAAGATTTTATGAGCTTCATTTAGTTCCCAAGACATAGTTATATACAATACATGAAGTGTGTGTTTATGTGCTCATAGTATAAATATGTAAAAGTCACATCATTAAATCTTTTATATGTCTGTATTCATAATACACAAAGCTGTTTTTAAATTATTTAAAGATCTATTCTCTCTTCCATATACATTAATACTAATAAGAATTGCCGTCAACATCAAAGAGAAGCTAGACCCCTAATTAGAGTTCCAATCTGCCCTGAGAGTTGCATTGCAGAGAGAACAAATATGGAATAAGTTGAACATTCGGGAAATTAATAATCAGTCCTTATTCTCAACTTCTGATTATTGCAAGAACCCAGTGATTTCTTAACAATAAAATACACTCACTTTCCAACACAATTTATCAACATAAAACTTCATATGAACAATTTCCAAAGGAAAAGATAATACACAAAATAGACAAAGCTTGCATGTCTTCATATATTAACATATGGGACAGGTATAATAGCTCCAGAAATGTGAAGTAAATTTAGATTTTGGAATTTTTGATATTGCTTGACTTTCTTTTGTTTTAACCCTTTTGGTTATCATTTTAACCATAGGAGTGTGGTCTTTCAAATGGCAAACTTGCTATTGGAAATCTTCTGATTACTGATGAGACTAGTATTGAAAATGTCAGCAATATTTTAAATAAACATTTGTTATGAACTCTCTATGTGCCACAAATTTTGCTAGTTGCTGAAAATACAAAAACCAAAAAGCAGTTGCTACTTTCCTGTTGCTAAATGGTTAAGGAAGAAAACAACTAAACAAATACAGAGTCAAGTATCTGACAAAAGCTATTTCTGAATATCAAAGTAATATATGCAAATGTTTAAGGATGTCATATGAAAAGAAAAATGTATCTTATGACTTTAATTTGACTGCTACTTTAATTTTCCTGTCCTGGATAGATTTTCAAAATTATCATTATGACAAACTTCATACACATACAAAAAGATAGAATAGCATAATGGATTCACACATATACATCATCACTTTCATCGATTATCAGCTTTTGGCAATCTTGTTTATCTATATCTTCTTTCATGTTATTTTTTAAAAACTCCCTGACACCATTTTTATTCCATTCATAAATATTTCAGTATATATCTCTGAAAAATAACCACAATATTATCACATCCAAACTTAGCAATATTTCTTTAATATCAAGTATCTTGTCAGGGCCCAAATTAAATTGATTTTCAAATATCACACTTAAAACCTTTTAAAATAAGGATGAAGTAAGACTCACATAGTGATTGGTAGATAGATCCTAAGGCTCTTTTAACTTATGGGTTCTCACTTCTTTTTCATCCTCTTTTTTATCTCTTTCAATTTATTTCTTAAAGAAATTGAGGAATTTTATTCTATAGATTTTAACAATCTGAATTTTGTTGATTGCATCTTTGTGGTCATTTTTGGAAATTGCTAGAGTAACAATCATTGTTCTGATAATCATTAAATAAGTAAAAAAATCATATATGTATTTTCTTTCTGGCATGAAATATTCGATTATAGAAAAGTCTTCTTTATAGAATTACACCTCATAAATACAGAAGAAATTGCAGAATTAGAAAAATCACCATCTTAAAACCTCTATTCAAAAGATGCATCTAAGTTGCAGTCATCAATGGCTGTTAAAATCATTACATGAAAAGTTAATGGGGGACTTTATAATAATGGGTGGATGAGGTAGGCAACATCTGAACCCACTGATTAATATTAACGTAAAAAACTGGGACAATAAGAAATTCCAGGCCTCGTGATGTGATGCAAGGAATCACATAGCATCATCCTTGAGCTATGCTGGCTAATAAGTAATTAACCACATTGAATCCATTGAATCTAGTCTCTAGATCCACTATCATTTTTCAGAAAATATGGGGGACAGCAGAGCATGTTAAATGACATCAAAAAGATGCCATCAGTGTGTCCAGAATGTAAGAAATGTTATAGAAAATAAAGTAACCTAGTTTTTTGAAGAAATAAATGCTTTAAAAGATAGGGGAGAAGTAACTGCTACATATGAAAACATATTTAAGAGATGAGTCAACAAAAAGCAACACAAGAATCTTGTGAGGTACTAATTCAAATGAATTAACATTCATTGAATCAGGATGAAAAAATAAAAATACATTTTTGAGATATTAGCAATTCTGACCTTGTGATTATAGCACTTTTTTTAAAATTTGTATTTGTTAGAGATACACATGAAGTATTTATAAGAAAATGATAGATATTGGGATTCCCTTTAAAATCCTGTAGTAATGGGGCAAAGTAAGGGGAGCTGCAAAAGAAGATGAAACAAGATTGCAAAATGCTGATAATTATGAAAATCAGCTGATGGGTGCATTGTGTTTCATCTGTAGGCTTAAACATTTTCATATTACAGTTTGTTTCAAAAAGATAATCATTTGTTTTCCAACCAGAGGCATCTTTGATTGCTTACCTACCACAAAATCAAGAATAGGCTGACCAATTTTGAGTGTAATTATTCCTTGAGAAATTCCTCCATGTTTTAGAGAAAGAGACATGCACATCCTATTGAAAAGTCCCTCAACTGCGCCCTGACCCTTATGACTGAAGGTGTAGTCTGTGGACCAACAGAATTGCCGGTATCTTAGCACTTGCTAGAAGTGCAGAATATCAGGTCCCACCCTCAACCTAATGAATTTTATACGAGATCCCAAGGTGATTCCTATGCACATAAAAGTTTGAGAAACACTGGTCTAAATTCCATTCTCTTCATGGATCTTTTCTCTCTAATAATTTATTTTCTTAACATATATTTAATCTTTCCCTTTCGCTAGCTTCTCTTCTCTGTATATAAAAAAGCTTAAATCTCTTCCGTCTTAAAAAATAAAATAAATGAACAAACAAACAAAGAAACCTGCTTTCAGTTCAATCTTGACCTAGAACACTTGGCTTCCATGTGATACTCATGTATCCTTAAACTAAATCCCTTTTTTTGTTAAGTTTACTCTAACCGGTTTCTATTGCTGGCAACAATAGAATGCTAACACATTAAGGGCCTATCTTTTGTTCTCACATCGCTCTCTATTTTCAATGAAATTTTGTCCATGTCCAAACAGCTTAACTGCTTTCCATAGCTGAAGATCCCCAAGTCTGTGTGTCTCTCGTGGTCCCTTCCCTCTTAGGCAGATCCGCCACTCTATGTTTCACAGTCTCTTCCTGTCCAACATGCTCAAAACTGACTTCCTCTTCTTCAATGAATATTTTTCTCTTCAAACACATTCAGTTTTAGTTCGTAACAGCACCAACCACCCAGTCACACCAGTCTGAAAACTCAAAGTCATCCCTGACCTCACATTCGTGTTACTGTTATAGTTCAAACACTAACTGTATCTCACACAGATAAATCAATACCCTCCTATTACGGTTAATTTTATGTGTCAACTTGGAAGGTGCTTTGGAAAGAGATTAATACTTCAATGAATGAACTTTGGATAAAGCAGATCGCCCTCCAGAACGTGGCTGGGCCACATAGAATCAGTTGAAGGCCCGAACAGGACACCAAAGACCAGCCTCCCTGAGCTAGGAGGAATTCTCTAGCAGATGCCTTCACACTTCGTCCGCACGATCGGTCTCTGGGATCTCCAGGCTGTGGCCTTCAGACTGAAAAGGCGCCGTCAGCTCTTCTGGATTCCGAGCTTGCCGGCCCCCACTGCAGATCTGGATTTGCCAGCTTCCACAAACACAGAAACGATTTTTCTTTATAAATCTCCTTCTATGTCATATATATCCTATTCACTTTGTTTCTCTGGAGAAGCCTGACTCATACAGTACAAAGAAGTGGGGTACTGCTATAACAAATTCCTAAAAAATGCAGAAGTGGATTGGGAATTGAATCATTGGTAGGAGCCCAAGGAGTTTTGAGACACATGTTGGAAAAAGTCCAGGGTGCCTTGATGAGGCCATTGGTAAGTGTGTGGACGTGAAAGGTGATTCTGGTGAGGTCTCAAATGGAAATGAGGAACACGTTGTTGGAACCTGGAGGAGAGGTAATGCTCGTTACATGGCGGCAAAGAACTCGGTTAAAGTATGTTATAGTGTTTTGTGGAAAGGCAAAGTTAAAAGTGGATGAACTTGGGTATTTTGCCGAGGAGATTTTCTAAGGAAAGTGTTAAAGGTGCAGCCTGGTTCTCCTTATCGCTTGTAGTACAATGCAAGAAAAGGAGAGATAAATTAAAGGAATTATTAAGCAAAAAGTCACCAAAATTTGAATATTTGGAAAATTCTCAGCCTATCCATATTGCAAGCAATGAGAAAGTGTGTTCTAGAGACACCACCAAAGGTGTGGCTGAACAATCTCTCCATGGAGACATTACCCATGGCTTTAATCAAATATCTCAGCAGAACCCAGGAATAGAGATGGGATTTTACTAGCAGAGACACAGCCAGTTGGGACTAAATGGGACAGAAATAGGATTAAATAAAGATTTTTCAGATTTCAGAGATTTTACATGATGGGACAATAGCGCTCGGCAAATGCCTTACCATTCAAGAAAAAGGAAGAAAGACCCTAAAGACAACACAGAAATTAGCAGGGCTGCCACTGCCACCATAGGTCCAGAGTGCGCAGGTCTGCGGAACAAGGCTGTCAGTTTCAGTGGACCAAGCTGCAGTGCCCCAGGAGCCAGGCTGCCCACCCAGAGCCACCGGGTGTGCACTCCTTATGGCTGCGGGGGGCCTGGAGGACAGAGCATATAGTCACAGAGGATTATTCTCAAACTTTACAATCTGATGGAATTTGCCTTCCTAGATTTTGAATTTGCTTGGGACGCATCAGCCCAATTTCTTCCAATCTGTCCCTTTTGGAATGGGAATGTTGATCCTATGCTTATCCTACCATTGTATTTCAGAAGTACATAACTTGTCTGGTTTCACAGGTTCGCAACTGGAGAGGAATTTGCCTCAAGATGAGCCATACATTCAGTCCCACCCATACATGATTTAGATGATATTTAGATGAGACTTTGGACTTAGAGCTGATGCTGAAATGGTAAGACTTTGGGGCTGTTTGGGATGAGGTAAGAGGATCTTGCATGTGAGAAGGACATGAATTTGGGAGGTTCAGAAGGCAGAATGTTATGAAAGTAATTTTTTCCCTCACCCCAAAAATTCATATGTTGAAGTTCTAAACTCCAATGTGACTATATTTTTGGATAGAGTCATTAAGAAGGTAATTACATTTAAATGAGGTCATAAAGGCAGAGCCTTAATCTGAGAGGACTGGTGTCCATACAAGAAGAGGACAAGATACCAGGGAGGTGCATGCAGAGAGAAAGGGCCATGTGAGGGCAAATGAGAAGACAGTCACCTGCAAGTGAAGGAGAGAGGCCTTAGGATAAATCAAACCTGCCAACACCTTGATCTTGGATTCAGCCTCCAGAATTTTGAAAAAGTAAATTATTGTTGTTTAAGGCACTCAGTCTGTAGTATTCTGTTATATCAGCCCTAATTAACTAACACAACTCCCAAAGAGTCTCCCTCACTTTGATTTCACCACTGTCTCATTACTTGTCCACAATGCTTAAAGGCTGATCTTCCCAAAAGGTAATTTAGATGAATTCTCTCCTGAGTTCAAAACATTTCAATGCCCATCTCCATCTACTGGATAACTTTCAAAGTATGTGTGGCATGACACAGCAAGCTCAATGATCCCTGCTTCTCTTTCCTGCCAAAAATAGACAAATTGCCATTGATTTAGAACTACGAACTCAATCACTTGCAGTTCTCCTAAACTGCCATGCTGATGCACAGAACATATGCCTGCTTCTTCATGAATTGACCCCTTCCCCAGCCCACTTAGCAAACTGCTACTCATCTTCAAACAATTTACCCAAGGATCTATTCAGTGAAATATTTGACATCCTTGGACTACGCTGATCACACACTTTCTTGTACTATTGCTGTATAAGCTTTATTCATACCTCTAGAACAGTATTTTTTTAATAACTTATTTACAACTGCTGCCATTTGGGATTGTGGTCTTTTTGAAGACCATACATTTATATTTATTTGTATATCCTCAGCACTAGTCACATAGACTATTCAACTGCTAACTGAAAGGAAGAGAGAAGAAAAGAGAGAGAGAGAGAAAAAAAGAGAAAGAAAGAAAGAAAGAAAGAAAAGAAAGAGAAAGAAAGAAAGAAAGAAAGAAAGAAAGAAAGAAAGAAAGAAAGAAAGAAAGAAAGAAGAAAGAAAGAAAAGGAAGGAAGGAAGGAAGGAAGGAAGGAAGGAAGGAAGGAAGGAAGGAAGGAAGGAAGGAAGGAAGAAAGGAAGGAAGTGAAATATCCATTGTGAAGTATCCATTTATCCATTACTGGCTCCAGATTATGCAGAATCTAAAGATCTATTAGATAAATTGAAACTAACCGATGGGCACACAGAAGAAAGTAAAAGTCACTGGAAATCAGCAAGGGGGAAGGAAGAGGAGGAGATGAGCAAAAACTTATCTATCCAGTACAGTGAACACTATCTGGGTGATGGGCACACTTATAACCCTGACTCAAGATCAATACATGTAACCAAAAACATCTGTATCCCTTTGAGATTAAAAAAACTGTACCCGCTTAATATTTTGAAATAAAAAAAATCTATTAGAAATCAAATTGGAAAAAATATTTTAAAAGTGGAAGAATGGCTGAGATTATCATGGTCTGAGAAGCCAAATAAGCATGGAACAAATTATGGATTATCATAATTCCACACGAGTCTCCGCAGACTCTCGATTTCTGTATTACTTACTATAGTCATAAGACATTCATGTTAAAACTCACTTTATTGTATCTTTCATTCATTTATGTATTATCATATAAGCCATATTGCTGATTTCTAAAAAGAAAATACTTTATGTGATGGAAAAGCATTGAATTAGAAAGCAAAATACATGGGGCCCTGTCTCTGTGACTTGAGAGGCAAGTCACCACATCTTGTGTGTCAGTTTTCTCATCTACAAGATCGAATTACTATAATTAATCAGCTCATCTCACAGAGTGGTTTTGAAGATAAAATGGGATGAAGTACAAATGGTTTGCAAGCTGGCATTCAATAGGGATCCTTTCCTAGTGAATGAACAGTGTTTCTGCATTTCACCAAGTGTTCTGCATTTGGGCCCGGCTCACTCTTGCCCTTCCTGACATTGAATAGATCATTTAAATTTTCCAAACCTCAATTTCCTTAAATATAGAAGTGTGATGACAATGTCACAAAATTCTTTCAAGGCAAAATGAAAATCTAAAGTATTTTTTATTCTATACAAAAGTATGTTGTATTCTATAACTTTAGATAATTTTTTTATCCTAATTACGTGATCGTGGATAAATAAGGTAACTATTTATGCTACTTTATTCACGTATAAAATGAAAATATAAAAGGCTTACTGGGGGATTGAATGAGACAATGTGTGTAAAATGTTTAACACAGCACATGATTGGTTGGTACTTTAAATTATAGTGATATTAACGTTTTTAATACCTACCATTATGATATTATTGCTACTAACAAGTATCCCTTGAGAAATGAGTCTGCAAAGTTTTACATGACTTAGGACTCTTCGAACATAAGTTAAATATTTTCACTGACTTACTAAACCTAATATTGGTTTTATTTCAATGGATGATAGCTAACTGTGTAAACAAAGTATAACTGGTCATTAATAGATAAAATAGGTACAAATATCATAATAAATTTTTGTTTAATAAGAGATATCTGTAATATCTGGTGATTGTGTTTGCATCCTCAGGAATATGCTGGTCTTTTATCTTTGTTCTCTAGTCAAATGATGAAGTTTTATTGGCTCCTTACTCTATGTGTTAGCTGTTCTGTGTATTTTCGTGCCACTTACTGAGTTGTAAAACATTGCCCGTATACTTAAACACACACACACACACACACACACACACACACACACACCCAAAAAATTATTTCTGCTAAAGCCATATTTGCAATACCAATTTCTGTATATGAACCATATTTACTTGTGAAGGCTATTTCTAAATATAAATAGTATATATTTACTGTATATAAAATATACATACACACACACTTATATGTGAGATACACACACACACACACATATATGAATATATGAATGAAGGTGGGAGAAAGGATGCAGGATGAAAAACAATGAAAAAATAACATACTCAAACTTATTTGCAAGCTTTGTGGCTTTAGAAAAATTGCAGCTATACAAGCATAATGCTAAAGATTATGAGAATAAAACATCTATTTCACTTTATTGTTTTAAAATACTATTTATATAGCATAATAGAGGTGACTAACACATGTTTTCTGAAAGACTCATTTTCAGAGAATAGTTTACTCACTAGATATATCAGCTTTAATTTTCCATCTCTATTTCCTACCAATTTATAAGTCTGAATATTTGGAACTCACATATGGCCTCCATGTAAGGAAATACAAAAACAAATATTCTAAGAGTCAAGGTGTTCTTCAGATCCCAAAAGGAAAAGAAGCTTGTCTCCAAGCAAAGGGAATCTACGTGAAAACACTGCTTTTAACATTATGATCCTGCTGATAGACACTGGTGAGACTATTTCAAGATCTCCATTTATTGAAGAGGAGAGAGAGAGCATATCAATCATCACTGTTCATTCAACATGTTCTCATATTGTAATTATAAAAATTCAGTGGAAATCAATATTTCCAATTCAGCAGTGTAAATTCATACAAAGGAGAGACAGTGAAAGGGGTAGGGGACTTCTTGTCTCTGTAAGGATGCCTGCCTTCGCTTAAATAAATAATTCACTACATAAACAATAAATAAGAGACACTAATGCTATTACTAAATATTTTCTGTAAGGTATGATTTCCTTAATACAGAGGGTTCTATTAAATGGTGTTGCATCTAAGTGTTGTTTTGATAGACTATTTATTACATGTGGGGAATATGAGAATGGAAGTGATTTAAAATATGCCACAGCTCACTTTCAAACGAACTAACACTTTTCTTTTCAGTAGAGGGCTTCAACTGCTCTTCAAGAATACTTGCCACATGCAGAGCTGGGGTGCTATGGTTTTGAAACTGTTTTGCAAGTTTCCCGAGGACCAGAGAAAATTTCTTATTCTTTAAAATGAAGTATTTTTACAACTATCACTTATGTTCTTGGATTTTATCTAAGATTTTGCCTTAGATTTTACCTAAGATTATTTAGTCAGAGACACAAGTAATTTGCAGAGATAGAAGATAATGGAAGAGTAAATTGAGGAAATAGAGAAAATATGTTGCTCTATGCCTGGCACAACACAAGTACTAAAACAAATGGTATCCAGTATTATTGCTGATGCCATTGTTGGTTAATTATGATATTCCAAATTGAACAAATTTCTTAAATTATAAATTATAGCCTGCTTACCATATTACTTTTAGACAGTTCTAAGATTAAAATAATTTGAAATGTTTCTCTTCTGAGATGTTTGAGTTTTTTTAATAATTTGATATTTTTATTTAAATTTTCTTTTTATTTCAAAATATATGGGGATACAAATGTTTTTGGTTACATGTATCAATTTTGTTACACTTGAGTAAGAGTTATAAGTGTGCCCATCACCCAGATAGTGTTCATTGTATTCATTAGGTAGGTTTTCACACATACCATCCTACCTCCCACCCCTTGCTTTATTTCCACCGAGTTTTAATTCCCTGTGTGCACATGTGTGCTCATTGATTAGTTTCAGTTTAATAGTGAGTGCAGGTGGTGTTTTTTTTTTCCATTCTTTAGATACTTCACTTAGGATAATGTCTCTAGTTCCATCCAAATTGTTGCAAAAGCCTTAATTCATCCTTCTTCGTGGCAGAGTAATATTCCATAGTATACACGTACCACATTTTGTTAATCTGCTCACAAATTGATGGACACTTAGGTTGATTCCACATCTTTGCCATTGTGAATTGTGCTGCAATAAGCATTCAAGTGCAGGTATCTTTTGGATGACATGACTTCTTTTTCTTTGGTTAGATACCCACTAGTGGGATTGCTGGGTCAAATGATAAGTCTACTTTGAGTTCTATAAGGAATCTCCATACTGTTTTCCACAGAGGTTGTACTAATTTTCAGTCCCATCAACAGTGTATAAGCATTCCTTTCTCTCTGCATCCACGCCAGCATCTATTGTTTTTGGATTTTTCAATAAAAGCCATTCTACTCTAAGAGGGTAAGGTGATATCTCATTGTGGTTTCAATTTGCATTTCCCTGATGATTAGTGACATTGAGTATTTTTTCATACATTTATGGGCCATTTGTCTATTTCCTTTTGAAAAGCTTCTGTTCATGTCTTTGCCTACTTTTTAATGTGGTTGTTTGTTTTTTACTTGCTGATTTGCTTGAGTTCTTTCTAGATTATGCTAATTAGCCCTTTATCAGATGTATAGCTTTCAATATTTTCTCCCATTTTGTAGGTTGTCCATTTGCTCTGTTGATTCTTTCCTTAGCTGTGCAGAAGCTTTTTAAATTAATCACATCCCATTTATTTATTTTTGTTGTTGCTGTGATTGTCATTGGGATCTTCTTCATAAATTCTTTGCCTAAGCCAATATCTATAAGAGTTTTTCCAATATTTTCTTCTAGCATTCTTGTGGTTTCATGCCTTATATTTAAGTCTTTTATTCATCTTGAATTAATTTTTGTGAGTGGTGAGAGATATAAATTCTGTCTCATTCTTCTGCATGTGGCTATCCAATTTTCCCAACACCAACTGTTGAATAGAGCTTCTTTTCCCCAGTGTATATTGTTGTCTGCTTTGTCAAGGATCAGTTGTCTTTAGTTAGGAGGTTTTATGTCTGTTCTGTTCCATTGATCTATGTCTCTATGTTTGTGCCAATACCATGCTGTTAGGGTTACTATAGCCTTATACTATATTTTGAAGTCTGGTAATGTGATGCCTCTAGATTTGTTCTTTTTGCTTAAGATTGCTTTGGCTATTCTGGCTCTTTTCTGGTTCCAAACAAAGTGTAGAGAGTTATTTTTTCTAGATCTGTGAAATATGACATTGGCATTTTGATGAGTATTGCACTGAATCTGTAAATCACTTTGGGTAGTGTGAACATTTTAATGATGTTGAGTCTACCTATCCAGGAGCATGATATGTTTCTCCATTTATTTGTGCTGTCTGCAATTTCTTTCCTCAGTGTTGTAGTTCTCTTTGTAGAGATCTTTCACCTCCTTGGTTAAATATATTCCTAGGTATTTTATTTTCTTTGTAGCCATTGTGAATTGTATTGATTCCTTGATTTGACTCTCAGTTTGACCATTATTAGTTAATGTACAGGAATGCTAGTGATTTTTACACATTGGTTCAAATATCCTTTGATAGAATTTTTAAAAAACTTGGATTAACAAAATTATTTTCTAAAATATCTTCTAAATTTTAAGATAATAAACAAAAAAATATTATATTTATGTTCATTCTTTGTTTATATGTTTACTGTTTTATCAAGATTATTATTTATTAAATAAGCACTAGAGGTTTTTAAAATTTCACTTTTACATTTTATTGGACATCATGGTCTATTTTATAAATAATGTGTACTGGATATTTATGCCCTTTTTATAGTAGTAGCAGTATATTTTTATGATTTTATATTATAGATGTGTATAGTTGTTTTATGATTGCTTTTATGACATATGAGGTATAAAACTTATTATTTGTTTGGTCCTGAGTACTTGATTAGGGATAATGCTATACTTATAACATGCTGGTGAGGAAATGCTATACAGTGCATCAAAATTCATTTCATAGTATTGCTTCTTGACATGTATTACAGGGCAGAAAGTGATCAGCATCCCAAATCATGCTAAAAATTCCATTCTATAGTACTCTTCTAGGTAACAAAAATATTTTATTCAAGACTTGGGAACTTAAAAGTAATAATTTTTTCATGAACCTAAAATGAATAAGATTATTTGGATTTTTGTTCCTTCAATATATTTTATATGGTTTTATAATGAAATGAGTTTTTCTCCCTAACCCCTACCCCTCACCACTATCCACCCATTCCCACTATCTTCCTGCTCCCTCAGCCTCAGAACTTTGAGCTCCTCCTCTCTTCATGCCCAGCAGTGCAGCTAGCTGGAGCCCAGAATGGGTCACAAATGGGAAGAGGTTAAAGGGGCCACATGGCTATGGAGGAGGAGGTCTAAGGAAGACCTCCATGAAGGCATATAGCCTTGAGAACTGGCAGAAAGGCTGGGTCCAGGCATTAATCTTAGAAACAGGTTCAACGTGATCATGAAGCTGCCTCAGATCATGTCTACCTTGTGTATTCTCTCTAAGTTGGACAACATTATTGAAGCTGAAATTAAAAAACAAAAACAAACAAAAACTGATTGCAAATTCTTCAGAAATTCCTCTGGGTGTTTGTCAAAATATATCTTCCAATTTTCCCTCCCCTCCTCTCCTGCAATTACCAGCAACATCTAGTTTTCTGAAATGTGTAAGGCAAGAAGAAAACAGTCACAGGTTATACCAATAAATCCCAAAACCTGTTACTGACTCTGCCCTTTTCCTTCCTAAGTAATAGTGGCAGTGATAAGACTACACCTAAATGCAGTAACCATCTTAAAATTGAACCTTAACAGACCTTAAGACACTATCTTTGCTCTTCAATATTTAAATTGTTTAGTAACTTCCTTATTAGTTTTGTCATAGATTTAGTATATATCTAATATTTTTCTTGAAAATTTAAACTTCTTATATATTTAGTAACTTTTTAAGCCTTACTAAATATAGATTTTGCATTGTTGGTGGCATCTTCTTAAATCAGACAACGAATTTTTCAAGTAACATTTTAAATATGCTAATGTGTTAGAGAAAATACATGTAAAGATTGCTAATAGTGATTCGAGTCAGCAAATTTTTGTTTAGGACTCTTTGAACATGTTATGATATATTGGAGGGAACTACCACAGTCCAAGCCTATGATAAGTATAGGACAAATTATTATAGAACAGGTTTTTTAACAGAATTAACTCTTTGGCCAAAGTCAGAGCTACCTGATACTACCTTTCAAAACCTCCACTTCATCCCAAGACTTGGCCTTAATTACAAAGTCAGGTCAATTGTGATGTTCATTCGTAATTTTGCTATTAGGCATGGCCAGATGTTTCATTTAACCTCTAATATAAATAAAACATCTGATGAAGTTTTGCCATGCCTCTATAAACAGCTGTTTGATTCAGAAACTTACTGCTGAAGAAGCTATAATGATCTGGTCATTCTCTTTACATAATGTTACAGTAATTGTCTTGATCCTTGGGAAAACTGCTGCTGTAGGTGTTATAAAGTATTTTATTATAGTATGTTAGATCTCTATAAAATGCCTAATGTCTAGTCAACACATGTTTAGTCTACCCAACAAGAATTTATTAAGTATATTTAAAATGTAGGAAGCAACTGCTGGTCTATTTCTTTGAAAATGAAAATGTAAAAAGTTGAGTATATCATTAAGATTTTTTTTTATATTTTCAATATTATAAAATAATATTTGAGCAACCCTTATACTATGTGTATGAACAGCACACCTTGTATTCTTTTCCAGGTTTATTAAATAAATCTAAGAATGATATTCCTCATGCCTTCATATTTTTTATTCTTGGTTAATATAAGCATATTTCTAGTATTACTAATTAACTTCATCTGATTAAAATAATTAATAGGATGATAAAGAATTGAAATTGCTAAATTGCTTGAAACTAAATGAATATGTATAAAATGTCCAGCATTTCTCAAAGGACAAATATGTAATCTAAAGTAAATGAGTTGGCATATTCCAAAATTTTAGCAGATAGGTATTTTATGGTCCATTCTAATGAATAATGACCAGGCTTCCTTATTTTAGATTTCTTGTTTAATGGCTCAAAGGTTGAGGTGTAACACAAAATAAGTTACATGTTAATAAGAAAGAATTATCATAATATTAAATAAATTATAGATTTGTGTTCAATGTTTGGAAAATGAACATATTTTATTCAGAAATTTTTATGCTTTAATAGACTTTACCATGATTAGGAACTTAATAAACACTTGTTATTAATGAATGATCCATATTTTGATCATATACATTACATTATCCATTTTCCATATACATATCACTCCTACAAATTTGTTATGTTTTTAACTGTGTAATTTATTGTTTTTAATCCAAATTTCTTGGTGTTTTTGACCACTTTTATCATTATCTGCATGCAAAAAATGAAAAGGAAGTATTTGTTTAATATTCTCTAAAGGTACAATATTTGTAGAGGCCTTACGTTCTCTTCTGAGAGCTAATGAGCCATTTTTCCTGGGGAAAGTTCTTCCATGCACTGTGTAAGACAGCAGCATCTTCTAGCTGGTGGCAGAGCCAGACCTCAGCCTTCTGACAAACTTTATGAGTTAACACTGGATTTACAAGGGTTTCTGTACTACAGCTTTAGTTAAGGGGCTTCAGGACTGTAATACCCGGAGAAGTGTTGCTGCCTAAGTCACTAGCTTACATTAAGCTAAGCCAAGTGACTTAAGGTGGATTTAAAGGTGACAGGGAGCTAAAGCAGGTCCACCAGCAATGAGTTAGAGCAAAGGCACCCTCTGAAATGTACCCTTTGGATGACACTGGACAAGAAGTGAATATATATTGCACATGAAGCCAGGATGGATGCTTAAACATATTATACAAGAAATTTCGTGGCATTAAAGCTCTGATATGTGTGTGTACACATGCATGTATGTATAAGTGTGTGCTATATTTTCTCCAGTGGGTAAAATCCATTTTCAGAGTAGATGTCATTTACTAACTTACTCTTTCTACTGAAATAACTGGATTAAAAACACTCCTTTCATCACTATCCCAGAAGCTGACCGCAACACACAGGGGTGAAGACAGATGGCAGAGATTAAAGCTACAGAGCCACACAAATATAAACAAAAGCCATTCCCCAATAATAAATACACAAGAGCAAGCATTTTGAAGAGTAGAGGTAGTATATGATAATATTCTGCACTTGAGATGAGCTTTGAAGAAGTTCATAATTAGAAAACAACGAAAAACTCAATGATGAAAGGAAAGAACCAGACCAAAACAGGATGGTTAGGAACAGTCACCCAGAAGGCTTTTAACAGGACATGAACGACTGAAGAAGAGAAATCTGAACTAGAGCAGGGGTATTTCTCTTAGCTGTGCCTAAGGAATATTCTTCACCAACTTCTAATGAGGGAAGATTGAAAATGACCTCAAAACCCTCATATTATTTATGGCTTATTCTGTATTATATTTGAATAGACTATAGCTAGTTATTCCAGACTATGATTCACTCACTCAAACCTAATTATTTTGTAATGTTCAGAGGTAAGAATTCCTCCAGATAAGATTGCAAATAGAGTACTGCAGTCAAAATTTTGATACCTATTGTGGGGAGACCATATAAGTCACATTCCTGACAGCCAAACCAGTTGGAACATTGTGCTACCCATTACACCTGCAACTCTACACATTGTCTTCACAATAGTCACCTTGGGAGGAAGCGTACTGCTTTGGAGAACTACAGCATTGCCCAGATCATCATAGAAAGATATCTTTTGGAATTGCCGTCAAAGCTGCTGGTATGTGTTTTTGACTTTTGTGAACAGACAACATTTTCTTTCACAAGTAAATCGAATTTGAAAAGATAATAGCTAATTAGCACTCTGAATCACTCCTAATAAATAAATTGTGATCATAATGGGAAAAACACTCACATTAGTAGGTAAGCTTTATAATACTTGTTAAAAATTAGTCATATGACCTTGTAGGAACACTAGGCACCATGTCTGATTACAAGGAGTATGGCCTAGAAAGGAAGTTCAAAATTATTACAATCATAATATGTGTTTTCATTTTATTAGTGGCTTTTTAGAATAGTAGGGTCAAAATATACCTAAAGAGTAAAATGAGGGAGGATCCCACAATAAAGTTCAGTAACAGAGAGAAGTCATTTAAAATTTGTGATGAGCATCTCAGAACAAAAGCATTGGTAGCTGTCTTGATTCCTCTGCTACGTGATTTCCCCAGCTGTAAATTACGAATAAATGCTCTTGAATCCTCCTGAAGGACATTTGGCTCTAACATTTTTTTCATAACTTCTTAGAGAGTATATGTGGATCCGGAGCCAGAAGGCCTGACTTCAAATTCCATCTCAGTCCCTTCCTAGCTGTGCGATTTGGGGCAACTCGTTTAATTTTTGTGCCTCAGTTCCCTCATCCTAGAATAGAGATAATAATAGGGTCTAACTTATTATGTCATTTTGAAGAGTAAATGAATTAATATTAACATATATACAAGCACTTAGAATATGGTTTGGCACTTAGTAAATACTCCATAATGATAATATTAATTATTATTATTGCACAATAAAATCAGTCTCATTTCTTTGGCAGTAGCTATGTTTTCCTTTCGTTAAAATCCAAAGTATCCCTTAGAAGCAACCTTATATTCACCAGTTTTGAATTCCAAATATCCTAAGTATTACATAAACACATTTGACTTTTGGAAGACGAAGGTCTGTTAAGAATATACTCTAGGTTTGATCAGCAGTTGCCAGATAGATACCTTAGGAATAGTTCAAGCTATGATGGCCACTTTATCATAACTGTTACGTTTATCAGTATGATTGTTTAAAAATAATAATATGGACTTCTGACCTTCAGATTTATAAGATAAATTTGTCTTGTATTAAACCACTAAGTTTGAAATAATTTGTTACAGCAGCAATAGGAAACTAACTAGTAATGTCTCTCAAAACTTTAGATTGGCAGTTCTTTTAAGTACATTTATAAGGAAGTTTTTAGGAAAATCCCTTCTACAATGTCAATTACCAATAAAACCAAGGTGTCAAGTGTTTAGCTCAGCCGGATATAACCCACTGATAATGAAGCTAGGACCACTTAAATCTTATTTTTGCCCATTTGCTTTTTCTAGGTTCTATGAGCATAGGCTACTCTCCAAATTTTCACTAATCATGAGGTAACTTGAGTATTTACAGTCTGTATTCTTCCTGTATGTATTCATTTATCACAGTTTTTTACACATAATAGCCAGTGAATAAATATTCATCAAATGTATTAACATATCTCATACCTGTAAAGCATTCGCCATCAGGGAGTGAGAAATCAACAATTTCTATCATATTAGATGTTCAATAAATATGTGAAAGTGTTGTAAATATATTTATAGAGGCCACTACACCATAGAAGACTAAATTAATAAAATTATTTAGCATAAAATTGTGAATTAGAAGGACGAAAAATTATCTACTCCCACTCCTTCCTTTCGCAGACTTTGTAACTGAGGCCTGACCCCCTGACAGTGAATTCTTTCTGAGTTGACTTTCGTATACATCTTTTGTAAAAAGTCCTCACAGATCTTGCATTTTACTGACCAAATAGTAATACTGAAAGAATTAGAAGAGAAAGGAAAAAACTGAAATAGTCATTTGACTCTCGGAAATACACTGCACATGCTTAGACCCACTAAGCAGAATTCAGCATAGAAATCAAAATTTCATGTAAATACATCTCCGTCTCAAGAAGTAATAAAGTTGGAATAGGTGGACCACACCTCCTATGTATTTGAAGATAACAGAATCAGTGAAACAACCCAATATCATCTCCAACTAAAATTGGGAGTCTTTCACAATAAGAAATATTTAAACCACTGTAAACAACTAGGAATCAAAGTAAGGATACAAATCACATTTTGTTCTCCTTTCACAAAGCAGCTGAAGAATATTAGGCTGCTATTTCAATAACACCACACTGATAACAGACTCTATTCAAAATTTAATAAAGCATTACTCTCTTAATCAAAACATGACTATGAGGCTTGGACTGTCACTGGAAAGCAGAATAATGTGAACAAAAGAGAAACGAAACTGTGTCTGAATATCAACTCTACAAAACAAATAACATCTCGTTACATATGCAGCAATTAAAGGCAGGAACTTTAAGTTTTTCTCAATTTACTTCTGTCAATGGCTCCTGCCCAGGGAAAAGTTTAAATCATAAAATCAAAGCAAGTACATGGTAAATATCAATCAATCAATCAATCAATCATCAAACACAGATGTGACTATGCATTTTTTGCTTATGCTGAGTACATTATTCATATGAAATTTTACCCAAAGCACGTGGGATATACTTGTATATGTGTTAAGATATCAATCAAAATCTATAATTATAAATATAAAGAAAATAAACTTCAATTCAAAATTGTATGTGTAATTTGTAGACACCAAAAGTTTTCTTTCTATTTCAGCGTGTTGTAATGGTTAAATAAACCTAATTAAACTTCCGGAGTCTAATTCCTAACTCTACCACTTATGGATTGGGTTTAAGGGCAAGATATTTAAACACTTTTCTCATGGGTAAAACTAAGATAATAATAGTGCTTACCTCACAGAATTATAAAAATTTAATGAAATAATGCTTAAAATTGATAAATTCACTATTACTATTCCGAAAATAGAATTTATTGAAGAGTTTTAGAAGTAAGAGCTAGCTTAGAAGCTTTAACTCCATTCCATTCACAAATATACAGTATCATGATAGTCACCAAAACTGAACTCGGTTCTCTCAACTCACTCCAATCAAAAATAATTTACACTGGTCCTCAAAGCGGTCAGTATTTTTATACAGGTTTAATCAGATCTTAATAATGCCGTTACGGCATTTGATTCTATCTTTAGCTCATATTGACACCCTTTTTGCTCATTTTGCTCATGTGAGCAATGAATTTCATTGAATTAGAAATATAATATAACATAAATACATAGATGTAGAGTTAATGTGTTTTAATAGTTATGCAATATCAATATGTGCTTTTCAAGCTGCTTTCGTTGTTTTCATTTTTGAAATTTTACATTCTTTTAATTTCTGGGACTGTTCTTCTTACATGTTGGTGTGCCAGTTGGTAGCTTCATGATTTTCCTGTCTTCTAGTCTTTCCCTAGGACTTGAGAAAAGATCAAGTATTCTGTAATTTTAATGAAACATCAGCTCTTGCTATTAGGGCCTGCAAAAAGCAGAGTATAAGTCATCTCTGGCAAAGATTAGACAGCAAGTAGTCAAAATGGGGAAACGTAAACACAGCCATAGCAAATGCTGCCAAGTATCTGGCCTACATGGAGATAGTTTGTGTGGCAAGTAGAGCTGAGAGGTGCTAGATTTAAGCAAGGATTTAGGTTACCTTGCTCCATGCACAGGAAAGAAGAAGTGCCTGAGCATCTGGAATGTGACAGAAAGATGGGCTGCATGCAAAAAGGAGATCTGACTTCATTACAGCTAGAATGAAAGGCCGAAATTTTTGGAAAGTCTTTTGAGAGTTTTCCTTCCCCTTCCTATGAAGTCTCTGAGCTAACAGTCTATTTCTTATTTGCTGCAATCTCAAGGAAGGACAATTACACTGTATTTCCAACTCTGCAGTTGCAGTTGTTCAGCCATGTAGTCATCGTCACTGCAGTTGTTCTGTCTCCACTTTTCCTCTCATGCACACTCTATTAGGGTCTTCAAGCCCCACTAACCCTTTGAGCTAAAACTGTAACATCTCTATGATCTCACTGTTTTTTGCTAGGCAGGGCTCTATAAAGTTCCTTTCTTCAAAATTTACCCAGCCCATGTTCCATTTCTTCTGAGTTTGTTGTCTGCAAAATGATTCTTCCAGTTAGGTAATCAGTCAGTTGGCCCATCACCCACCCATTTATTCAACAGAGCATAATACTACAGGACCTCTCAAGCGCTGAAGATAGAGAACAAGATAGATACCTGCTGTTATGTGGTTATATTCCACTGATAGGACAACAGAATAGAGAGCAAAGGGCCTCCGCTTAGCTTGAGTGGTCAAAGAAGGCCTCACTGCGATGGTGTATTAATTTGCTAAGGCTGCCATACTAAAAAACACAGCCTGGGTGGCTTAAAATGTACCTCTCATAATTCTGGAGGCTAGAAATCTGAAATCAAGGCATCAACATAGTTGGTTTCTTCTTAGATTTCTCTCCTTGACTTATAAATGGCCATTATCTCCCAGTGTCTTCATAATTGTCATCTTTCTATGAGTATCTGTGCCCTAATCTCCTCTTCTTATAAGGACACCAGTCATTTTGGATTCAGGTCCACCCTAATGACTTCATTTTAATTTAATTAGCTCTTTAAAGACCCTAGCTCCAAATGTAGTCACTGTTAAGAACTGAATTTTGTCCCCCCCACCTCAAATTCATATGTTGAAGCCCTAATCCCCAATGTAATTGTATTTGGAGAACGGGCCCTTAGGGACATAATTAAGATTAAATGAAAACATAAAGGCATAAAGGTAGGTCCCTGATCCAATATAACCTGTGTCCTTATAAGAAGATGAAAGAGACACAGAATATGCACCTACAAAAGAAAGGCTATATTAGGACATGGCGAGAAAGTGGCTTTTTGCAAGTACAGAAGAAAGACCTTAAGAGAAACTCAATCTACTCACACCTTGATCTGGGACTTCCATCCTCCAGAATCATGAGAAAATAAAGGAAGAGAGTGGTAGGTGGCAAGGTCAAAAATGGGAGACAAGGTCAGATCACGTAGGACTGTGCGGGACCAGGCAAGAAGTTTGGATCTCATTGAAGTGGTGGCAACCTTGGATGGTTTTCAACAAAGGTGTGAAATGATATGATTTTACTCATTTTAAAATATCAACTTCTTGATGTATAGAATGGATTGCAAATGGGCTAAAATAGAAGTATCAAGAACAGTTAGGAGGGAATTGATCTAAATAACAGATGATGGACTAGAAGAAAGTGATAGAGACAAAATGAAGTAGACAGACTTAAGATATTTCTTGATGGAAGAACTCTGGGAAATTGCTGCTAGATTAGATATTGTGGATGAAGGAAATTGTATTACAGGGGATATGTAGGTTTTGGCTTGGGCAATTGGTTCAATAGCAGGGGTATTTTACTGTGATGAGGAGAACTGAGAGGGAATAAATTTGATCAAAAGGGTGGAAGATGAACAGTGGTATTCAACTTGTTAAGAGTAACAGTGTAAATATTCCTTAGTGACTCAGTTTACCAAATCACATGGGTTTTTTGTTGGTTTTTTTCTTAACAAACAACTACTTCTCGAACTATGAGACTCATTATTGATGACTATTTTGATAAATCTTATCTAGGTCCATATGTCATTTAATTTTTTTCTCTTATTTCCCTTATTTCATGATATGCACAGTCTTCTGGTCGTTCTCTAGAAACCTAGTTTCCATATGAAACCTTGTTCCTGTGGAAAAGTCAGTTTGGCATCACACTGTTCAAAATAAACTTCCAGGAATGGAAACTAGATTTGTTTAGATAATTGCACCACATATATGAGTTATAATTGTGTACGTAAAAATTAAACACACAGTGATCTCTTTCTAAAGAATGCAATAGGCTTTAATAATATTTGATGTAAATTAGCCATTTGAGGAACTATCAAGCTTTAAAACTTCATTGTCTTAAAGCATAACATAAAATTGTTTCATTTATAAAAACTAGATGATGGTACTTATATATGTATGTGTATACACACACACATATTGTATCATCCGTTTCAAATTTTCTCTTAAATTTTTCAGTAAGTTTTAGTTTGAAGGAAAGGGGTTACAGGCACACTGAAGGAATAGTAATCCTTTAAATTGCACGGAATGGAGAAGAAGTCACTGAGGGTCCTAAAAGGGAAGTGACAGGTCAGATTCAGATTTTAGATGAATTCGCTGAGGGTGGGGGGTGGTTGGGGAGTGTAGGGAAAATGGAAATACTGGCAGCAGGGAGGTCAATGAGTGAGCTTTGCCCAGGGATACAGAACTAAGAAAGGCCTAGACTAGGGCAGGTGGTAGAAGTATAGAGGGAGAAAACATCGAAAAAACATTTCTCAAGTAAAATTAGAAGCACCAGGTGGCCAACTGCCAAGTTTTTTGTTTTAGTGATGGGATATTAGAAAATGCCACCAACTAAAGTAGAAAAATGATGAATAAGAGGATGTTGGAGGTGGAGACGGGAGTGAAAGAAATTAATTGTTTTTGAATACGTTGAATTTGAGGTATTTGTGGATGTTCGAAGAGAGACGCTGCTAGAATCTCATGAAAGAGATCAAGACTAAAAGTACACATTTGGGATCCACTATATATAGTAGCAGATGAATCTCTAAAAGTGTGAGATTGTCAGGGAAGATCAAATAAAGTTAGAAGATCACAGAGTCAAAGACAGTACCTGTGAAACCATCAACAATTACAAAGAGGAAGAGAGAGAGAAAGAGTAAACCATCTGGCAGCTATCGCTTTGATACACATTTATAGCATGTATAGTACAGCTTATATAATACAGAAATTCAATTTAGAAATTCTCATAACAAGAGATATATAAACCAGGCTGGAGAGAGGAAGACTTTGCAATCAATATAAAACCTGGAAATTCTGAAAATATGATTTGACAGAGATTGCTGTCATTCTCATGGAAATTTTATTTCATGTTATTTCTAGCATCAATGCTAATTAACATTGGTATAAATCTTATGCAGTTAGACTAAAAGCCAAACAAAACATACACATAGATATACACATAAATATACACATAAATATACACATACAAACACACGCACACATCTTGCAGAAACAGTGTCAGCAAGCATCTAAAACTCTGCAACCTTGACTTGCCTTCATGACCTTCATTATAGTCATTTTCAAAATATGGTTCAGTGAAAAATTTCTCAAAGTGTGGTTCATAGGCCACTAGCAGTCATCTAGAATACCAAGGAATCTGCCAATGGTCTTTAAGTTTCAGGAAAAGGAATAATAAACAAATTTTGCTAACACATATTTAAAAAATTTAAACTGTAAGGCTACAAAGCTTACAGAAATTAGCAAACATATTTAATAATCATACATTATTAAAATCTGTGCATAAATTTATGAATATGAGGCTGATCATTGTATCTTAGAAAATATGTATTTTCTTATCATTTGCATAATATATTTGTTGAATTTTTATTTATCTTGTTATTATTAGGTTTCTTTAAATTCTTGATTCCCAGAATGACATTAATAGTTCAAAATTGGTTCATTGAAACATAAAATGTATTGATAAAATATCAATGTAAATACCCAGATTAATATAATTAAGCATAATAGTAAATAGAACTCCAGGACAAATATAAAATGTTTAATCTGCAAATATGATGATTTCATACATGTATCCAGAAAATAACGCTGGACTGAGCAAAATAAGATAATAAATACCTGAAGGTTCATCGTTTTGGGTCTGGTAGGCCAGGGCATTTTCTGCTATAAAGCTATAACAATTTGTGAAATCAAGCTTCCAAAGCTTCATGCCATTTTCAAAGAAAGCATAGTTAGTCTTTCAGCAAATTTATTAAAATTTTCAAGAAAGAGGCCGGGCACGGTGGCTCACGCCTGTAATCCTAGCACTCTGGGAGGCCGAGGCGGGCGGATTGTTTGAGCTCAGGATTTCGAGACCAGCCTGAGCAAGAGCGAGATCCCGTCTCTACTAAAAAAAAAAAAAAAAAATAGAAAGAAATTATCTGGACAACTAAAAATACATAGAAAAAATTAGTCGAGCATGGTAGCACATGCCTGTAGTCCCAGCTACTCAGGAGGCTGAGGCAGAAGGATTGCTTGAGCCCAGGAGTCTGAGGTTGCTGTGAGCTAGGCTAACACCATGGCTCTCACTCTAGCCAGGGCAACAGATTGAGACTCTGTCTCAAAAAAAAAAAAAAAATCTGCATTGCTTACTCATGCTACTTAGGAGAAAGAGTGGATTCTTTTTTGGCACTAAAAGGTGCCAAGTCCTACTTAAAGTTTGGCACAAAACAGCCAACATATGGATTATATGAATAACGGGAGAAAGTCTTGCAAGCCACAATAAGTCCACATATATTTGTTTCAAATTCTAATAGGCCAGTCTGCAAAACCACCCTGGATAAATGTGAACCAAAGTAGATAAGGCCCTACTTGGGGTTAGGAAATGACAGCTCCCAAGCAACTAAAAACAGTGTTTGGACGCAGACCAGGCTAAGATCACTGACTCATTCACTCACAGACAAGGGCTTCAATGATATCCTACCCATGGAAGACTAAAACAATACCTATATGAAGATTTTTTAAATTATTGCTAAACATTGGTCTAATGCTAAAACGTTTAAACACCAACATAGCACTGCTGACTCACCACCTCCTAAATTAACTTTAACTAACCCAGTGGTTCCATTTTTAACAACTCAACAAATTTGGCTGTTTTACAAACACTTCACGGCTAATCACTTTATAATATAATACATTTACATAAATGAAATGAATTTTGGTAATTTGAAGCAAATGAACTACACCGTCAAACATCTCTGAAATCTGTTCGAATGCCAGCTTTCAAAACAGAAACTCAGAAATGTGAATATCCATTTTGATGATAAACACCTGCAATAAACTAAGAACATTTTTTCAAACCACCCTCCCAGTTCCACTGCACATCACAGTGCTATTTGGTTAGGCTTGGGGCGGGGAGGCGGGTATTGTCGTTATTATAAATGTATATTATTCAGAGACAATTTAAATCTGTAAAACCTGCACCTGTCAGGCATCTTGCAGATTGCCACAGGGGGTACCAAAGTTCAGATGTGTTCTACTGATCCTTTGTTTTGGACATTGTATGACTGTTCTGAGTACAACGGTTTCCATTTGGCGCCAACCATGAAAGACAGAGCACAAGATTATACCATGGCTGGTGTGGAAAAGCAGAACAGGAGTATCTGATAGAACAGTGCTGGGCACAGAGTGGGAGGGTTGGTAAATACTCATTGAATAAATAAATATGTCTATAGCATCCCTCTAACTTTAAGAAGAAACATTAATGAAGGAAAAAATGAATTCTGAATTCATTTAGAATATTTTGGAAATAATCTAAATGATATTGTAGATGCGCACATTCTAAATGCAGTTTTGTCTTTTCTAAAAAATATTTTGAAAGTAAGGTAAAAGAAATGCCTTTGTCTGAAAGCTTTTCAACTGTAAGCCAATGGTTGGACATAGAAAATGTTGGATTAGGGAGAGTGTATAGACCAAGAGTTCTCAGTCTTGGCTGCATGTTAATGTTATCTCAGTTGCTTTTTTAAAATCCCAATTCCCAGGCCACACCCCACACTTATTAAATCAAAATCTGTGTGGCTAGAATCCAGGCATCAGTATTTTAAACAGGGATTTCATTACACAACCAAGATTGGGAATGACTGATGTAGACTTTAATTCTCCTTTTTTCCTATAGAAAAGTGTGCATAAAGCTACTTTCTAGATAAGGAATGGATAAAAACACACTTTTCATTTATGATACAATGGGGCATTATCCTTCATGACCAAGAACCATTCACCTTCTTCCACATTGTGTTCCCAAGCAGTCACTATACATATATATATATATATATATATATATATATGAAATTCAAAAAACAGGTGGGGGGAAGGGAGACTGAGGCCAAGTGTCTTCTATGTTTCCTTTTCCCACGAGATTCCTCCTATAGTACTTTATTTGACATAACTTTCTAACAGTTAGTATTTAAAAGAAACATACATATAGTTTTAAGAAATCTCTAATAGAAACAGAATTTTGTGTCAGGCAAAGTCAAAGTTGAGACCGACTACTCTAGTGCCTTCTGCTTCTGGATTTATTAGTGCCTGGCTTGGCCATGAGTCAGTCACCGGTAGCTTTAAGGAGCAGTAGAAAGATTGGCCAAATCCACTGCGCTCAAAGCCCCAAAGTCCCCACAGGTGGGAGTGATGAGACTAAGAGGGAGAAGCTCAGGGGCTCCACAACCCATCCAGTGGAAGGTCCTCTGTGCCCTTCTTTTGTGGCGGCAAGAAAGAGAGTCCCACAAGCTGTCTCAAGTCATGAGGTCTTGCCGAGTGGATACTTAGGGCAATAAGAGAAATGTAAATTCCACAGAACCCCCAAGTTGTGGAATGGTCCCACCCAGCAATAGCTGTTTATTGAAACTTTTCCCCTAAGGTGACATGGCAATTCTTTCTATCTCAGCTTCTACCTTCTCAGCAGCTGCTGAACTTATCCACCCCCTTCCCCTGTACACTGTGTCTTCTCAACCTCACTATGCCTGTTTTCTCAAGAGTACAGCTTCCTATTCCTTCCTACGAACCTTGCTGCTTTTTTCTCTGTCTAGATGCTTTCAGCATTTGTTCCCAATGCCCAGGGAAATCAGAGTCTCTCATGGGGCACCCAGGAACCAATGTCTTTTAAAGCTTCCCAGAGAATTCCAATGTACAACCAAGGCAGAGAAACACTGCACCAAGAAAACAAGGGGCACAGGTAAGCCAACCTGGATTTATAATTACTGCCTTAGCTCAAAAGGAAGAAAACTAAAGAAGGTAGCTCATAATGCCTGGAAATTCTGTTCTCCTCACATGTTTGTTTTAATTCAGTGTCTTACTTCTCTCTATATGGAGTATACATTTATTCATGTATATTTTAGTATTTTGACTGTGTTATATTTAAAGAGAAGCAAGAACAGCCTTATGCAGTGATGGTCTCCGAGAAGTCACTTCCTGGAGAAACCATTAGTCACTAGATCAGTGACCAAGCAGAGACTAGTGTTCTTTAGTGAGCCAAGACTCCCATCTAGTGGTGACTACCTCTGAATTGCAAATACACAGTTTCTCAACTTTTAACAAAGCTCTTGGGGAAGTAGGCTGGTCACTTCCCACAACTCATCTGCTTAAAACAAAATGTACCTGTTTGTAAAAAGAGCTTTGTCACTTTCAAGCTGTGTGTGCAGATACCCCCAGGATAAATTGTTATTATGAAATTTAACTTATAAAGGAAAACTGACTTCTTGGTTCTGTTAAATACGTTTGTTTTAGTGAATTCAGAGGCTGTGTGACTGATAAGATAAAAATAAGTGGTTGTTATGAAATGGTTTATTTATTAATATACCCAAAGTGAAATGATTAGTATTATAATAAAACTTTAGTGTATGCCTGAAGGCTGCCCCTGAAAAGACATGTTCACATCCTAACTCCCGAAACCTGTGAATGTGACCTTATTTGGAAAAAGGGTCTCTGTGAAAGTAATTTAGTGAGGGATCTTGAAACCAGATTATTTTGGATTATCCAGGTGGGCCCTAAATCCAGTGACAAGTGTCCTTCTAAGAGACACAGAGAAGAAGAGAAGACGCAGGGAGGAGGAAAAGGCCACGTGAAAATAGCAGCTGAGATTGGAGTTAATGCAACCAGGAGCCAAGAGGACACCTGAAACCACCGGAAGCTGAAAGAGGCAAGGAAGGGATGTCCACCAGAGCCTTCAGAGAGAACGTGGCCCTGCCGACACTTTGATTTCACGCTTCTGACCTCCACAACTTTGAGAGAATAAATTTCTGTTGTTTTGAGACACCCACTTTATAGCATTAATAACTTGTTACAAAAGCCTTAGGGAACTATTACAATACCGTTCGCTCTTCCTACCTTTTCAGTAAACTCCTTCAAAAAACAAAAATAGCATATTTGGAAATGACCCAGGTACTTAAAGTTCTTTTTTAAAAAAAGCATACATGTAAACTCATTGGTCTTCAGTGTTATAAGATGCAATCCAATCAACAGCATAAATACTTGATTCCCTACCCACTATTTTTCAATGGTATTTTGGAAATCAAACTTTTCATTTCAGAAAGTTTTCATCAAAAATGCCTAAACTAAAAAAATCAGTCAACTAAAATTCTCCTTTCTAAGATAGGATATGAAGCAACAGGAGTTTTGTCTAAATATGGATATGTGTAATCAGAATAACTCAAATATCAGGTCCAGTTGGGACAACATAGTTAATTCAACAGGAATGTTCATGGGTTGCCCATCATATGAGGTATTTGGAAGATATGTGAACACGGAAAACAACAATGTCAATACAATTGAATGGAGACATTAATAAAACTGTTGTTCAGATCAGCAGATAATCTTGTAACTGAATATTTGAAAATTTGAGCGAAGGAAATGTACAAATAATCAAAGGCAGCAAATTCCCTTCAGGAAATGTGGTATCCACATTGTATCGCAGGTTTGGTTTTACTGAATAATGCATGAAGATGTCTGTTTTAGATTATTCACCGACTGCAGAATTGACAAGAAACCACTGAAGAACAATGAGATTGGCCAACAGGAGCCTCTATTTCGTGTCTGACTCTGAGAAGTCTGTTTCCCGCTAGGAATGGGGGGTTCTGTGTAATATGAGACTCCAGTGAGAAGTGTGGCTTCTGCGGTATGCTCACAAGATGGTTTCATTAAATGCGCTGATAGAATGCTGGAGCCTAAGAGTCTGCAAATGGGTGCCACTGAAGTCCACACCTGCCTCTGTAGGACTTTGATGTGTCAAAGGATTAGCTTCTGCCATTTTTCTTAACAAACATATCCAAATATAATACTACATAGAATTTTAAATTACCTTGGTAGGGTCAAATGAGTGTTTGGGCAGAGAATGAACAATGTCCCTATGAGGAGAAAATGCTGTCATTGTTGAATTAAGTCCAAAATTTTTCATTCCTATTGTTTTCAAAATGCTTTAGATACCCTGAGAAAAAAGGAAAGCAAGAGAGTTACTCTGATAGTAAATCTGTGAAAAGTAATATTGATTTTTCTCCCTTAATAGATGAGAAATAGAAAGCTCAGAATAGTTGAGAAACTTGCCCTAACGTCATATAGCCAATAAATAAGGTCTTTCTCTCCCAAAGCTGGTACTGCTTCCTGGTTAATGGCAAAACACTGCCTATAAGGACCTCAAATAAAAATCTTTCCAATCAACTGCTCACTGGCCAAGTACCTCACCTCTCCAATTCCAACCAATTCTGCTGTGAGTTCAGAAAGTTCAGGAACCTCGTCCCTTTGTCTTTTCATCTGCAACACTCAGCATGGTGATCACCCACAATAAAGTACTCAGTAAGTGTTGACTGAATGAACAGATAAAGGATACAGAAAAAGGAGAAGGGCTTGGGAAAAACAATATAGAACATTCTGGAAGTATTTGTCATTTCCATATGTAAGTATCAATCATGGATAAATAGCGTATTGATCCATAAAATACATTAATAGTAGCCCAATGTTCAGAAATGCAAACTATTTGCAGTGTGAGCTTGGGGCATAATTTTGCTAACTTAGAGGCTGATCAAGAAGGAAATTTGATTTAGGATTTTATAATGTTCAGGTATGTGACCAAAATCCCTAGCCTAAGTAGAAACTAAAATAAGGGGTGTGTGGCCACTTCTTTTTTTCTTTTTCACCCCGGTCCTGTGTTCTTTGGGGGCCTAGGCAGGAAAAAAATTGGTAGCACCAGAGCTGTCAATGAATCAAGATTGGTAATAGTAGTGGAGGTCGTAGCAGGAATTGTGCCTCTAACAGTAGAAGCTGTAGTCATAGCTAATATAGCTAATATTCGATGATGGTTTTGTGCAAGGGACTAAGGACACAAATCCTCACCGCCGCACTCATTGCCACTACTCTTGTGGTAGTTACATCTTCTCCAACAAAAGGCATCTCTGCTCTTCACCCGGTAAGTTGAGATGTCTGTGCCTTCCTGAGGCTCTCCCAAGATACTCTGTCTGCCTGCTGGAACTTTAATTTGAGTGTTGTCCTAAGATGATAAACAAACACTGAACTGGTGGTTTTTCAACTGCATTACACACACCACAGAGATTTCCAAATTCCACAACACCCAGGATTGGCGGGACAGGAGAGATGGCCAAGAACTTGGGTTCCAAGACCCAACTCCTCTTCTCCCAGGGTACTTCTGCTTTTATCTGTTTCTGCATCGACCTCCTCTCATCATCACCTCATCAGAAAACTTTGTAGACAAAGAGCTCACAGTTTTCAAAAGACTGTGAAAGCCAAAGCTCTAAACTTGGTTTCCCCATATAAAATAACAATTCTAAACCCTCTGCAGTATTTTGACAACCAAATTAATGTTTAGTTCCTAAAGGTTTAGAAAGCCCTAGGAGCTTTTTTAAATGTTCCCTATGTGAATAGAAAACATTATTCTTTATTCATTGTCTCATTCCTCTGTCCATACCTTTATTTATACAAAACTGTCTTTATGGCTTGATTTTGATCAGGTATAAAGTTTGTCATGCCCACATTTGGAATATTCTTTTATGGTTTCCTTTTTTTAATATTCTTTTATGGTTTAGTGATGAGAAGGCCCAACTGCAAGCAGATAGACAGATACCCATTTTTTCTTTCTTCAAATAATAGCATTTTTCAGGAACACTCAAGTCTAGCCGTATACACTCTGAGACTCTCATTATAGCGTTGCCAGGCCTGTTTTAGGCATGAGATGCTGTAGTTTATGTGCAATAGTACTTTCCAAGGCAGGGAAACTCTTAATGGCGTGTACTCACTGACCCAGACCTACAATTGCTTGGGGAATCAAAACATGTCACTGTGAATGAGTTATCTGTCTCCCGCTTCCAAGCAGCCCCCTTTGTTTTAAAGCAGTGGTGCTTATGTAAACACCAGACTGATTCATCTTATGCTTACGTACCTGTGAAATTCTCAGACTGCACAATGTTGAGTTGCTTAGTGTTGTAACGAAAAGCTAACTCATCCACTAAAACTCCAGTTAAAACAAAGCCTTAATGTAATTTCTCTTTTTTTTTTCCACTATTGTGGAAGCAGAGAGAGGACACAAAAACTCTGTGTTTAGGATCCTCCCAGGCCATGCCCTGTGTGTCTCTGTATTTGTCTGGTCATGATCTGAACCCTTTTATAATAAAGCTAGAATCATAAGTGTATATACATATATATGTTTATATATATCTAATATATGTATCATAAGTTGTATATATTTTTACCATAAGTATGTATGTGTGTGTATGTGTATGTATGTAGATTATGTATATATACGTAGGGGAAGATTGTGAAACCTCTAAAGATTTGTTAAGTGTCAAATAATCCCTATATTTTTAAAAAGGAGCTCTTTTCAACATATAGAGGGATAATGTTAATTCCCAAGTAAATGCTTGGGCCAATTTTAATTTTAATTTTTTATTATTTCAAACTATTATGGGAGTACAAATGTTTTTGGTTACATGTATCGATTTTGTCATGCTTGAGCCAGGGTTATAAGTGTGCCCATCACCCAGATAGTGTTCATTGTACCCGTTAGGTAGGTTTTCGCCCACCCCCTTCCGCCCCCTTCCCCTTGCTTGATTTCCACTGAGTTTTACTTCAGAAAAGTCCAATTTTCAATTATTTCAAGGATCTCATGTTATGTGGTAACAATCTCAGCCTTCAGAAGTAGCCAAAAGAAAAGCAAAATGACCTGTGGGCCCATCGCTGACTAAATAACCTTTTTCCTCATCTCATACAGCCTCTCTTCCAATAAAAACACAGCAGTATAGTGATAATGGTAGAGAGAAAGGGTGCACGGATGTCTGTGGGGCAGGATAGGGTACCCAGCCAGGGACAGACAGCAGGAAATAGGGAAAGGGGCACCAGCGCCACATTTGTGCCTACGGCCAGCTCTGTTGACAGTGTTCAGAACACACGAGGTACACTCTAAACATTCAGTGATCAGCTGCACAGAGGGGCATGGTATGATACCTTGTAGTATTTGGTTTAAAAAAAAATATGATCACAGTTTTAACCTAAATCCCTCAGTGTATCAGTCAGGATTCTCCAGAGAAACAGAATAAATAGTATATATAGAGGAGATATTTATTTTAAGGAATTAACTCATGCAATTACGGGGGCTGGCAAATCTGAAACAGATGGAGCAAGCCAACAGGCTAGGAATTCAGGTAAAAGCTGATGTTGGAGTCTTAAGTCTAAAATCCATAGAGTAGGCCTCAGGATTTCTATGTTACAATCTTTTTTTTTTTTTTAGACAATTGCTCTGTTGCCCAGGCTAGAATAAGTGGTGTCATCACAGCTCACTGCAACCTCAAACTCTTGGGCTCAAGCGATCCTCCTTGCCCAGCATCCCAAGTACCTGGGACTACAGGTGCATGCCATCACGCTAGCCCAGCTAATTTTTTCTATTTTTAGAAAAAAATTGGGGGGGGGAAATATTTGAAACTTATATCACAAAAGCCTAATCTCCCTAAAATATAAAGATAACCTAAAAATCGATAAGAAAAAGACCAACACAATATAGGCAAATGTTATAAACAAACAAGTCAGACAAAAGAATATAGCATTAGGTTAAATCATATGAAATTATAGTTTCCGTATGTCAAAAAATGTTTGAAAATTGGCAATTTCCTATATTTCAAACTAATAAACATTAAAAATATGAAAGGATATTCCATTATACTCATAATAAGAGAAATGCAAATTAAAACATCACTACTGGATTGGTGGGAAAAAAAAGTTTGGAAACTCACTGTATTGGTGAGGCTGTGGGGAAACAGAGGCTCTCACATATCAGTAGTATGAACTAATATATCTTTGAGGCCAATTTGGCATATCTATGGAAATTACAAATATACGTAACCTTTGGCTAAGCAATTCTACTTTGAAGAATTTATTCTGTACTGATACATGAGCACAGTGATGAGTGCACAATGTTATTTATTTCAGTCTTGATTATAACAGCAAAAGAGTAGGAATAAGCCACACGTCTAGCAATAGGGACCAGTTAAATACACAATGGGTCATTGACACAATGACTTTCTATACAGCTTGTAAAGAAGAGGACGTTTCTTATGTAAAGATATGATAAGGTCTCCAAACAATATTACATGGAAAAATTAAGTACAAGAACAGTGTGACTTTTGTGTAAAATAAAGGGAAAAGAAAAAAGACTCTACATTCACATTTCTTTTCTATTCATAAAGAAACTCTGAAGGGATACAACATAAAAAACTAATATTAATAACACCAGGTACATGGAGAGAGGGCTGGAACTAGATGAATGGGGGACAAAGATGGAAAAGACATTTTCTTGTCAATTTTTTCATAATTTTATCATTTTGAACCAGCATTATCTATTCAAAAAAATGTTTAAATTAAAAATAAATTATTTCTGTGACTAATTAATAAAGAATTTGGAACAGACATGTGTGTTTTTTTTGAGACATTTGTTTATATCATCTGCACACAGGGTCATCTACATAATTTGTGGGACCTAGCAAAAATGAAAATATGGGGCACCTTCTTAAAAAATATTTAGGAATTTCAAGATGACAGCAGCAGAGTATTAACCCAATCATAAGGCCCTTCTAAACATGGCTCACACACTCGTGAAGTTGGCCTTGATTGTACACATGACTATACTCATGAGAACGTACAATTCAAACTACCAGTGTAGTCCCCAAAGGACAGCAACTTGTTTCTCAAAAATCCAGGCAGCAGAAGTCTTGGAAAAATTCATATTCATTTCTCTCAATTTCCCACATGCTTTACCTTTTCTTGGTTCTAAGCAATTAACCTGAATATGCAGTGATATTAATCCATGGAATTAATGTTTACATCCTAAAACCTTCTGCTTTGGAGTCTAATCATTTTAGATCAAAATTTGTCATCATCCAAAATGATAGAATCTTTATAAGTGGTATTTGTATACATATTCAATTTTTTTGAAATAATAAAGTTTTCATTTTACTACATTCAATTAATTTGTGAAACCCAAATAAGTCCTGGAGCCCAATGTGGTCCAATCTCAGCCTAGCACTGTGGTCAAAAAAATCACAGTTTAACAGCCAAAAAGCAATGATAAGAACTTTAAAGTTTTCTGTGTTTCAGCCTCTCAAGGAAATGCCAAAGAAGGAAATACATTCTTAATGTCCAGGAAAATATCTTTGAAATTTTCTCTCATTACTGTCTTTATCAGACCCCTCCAAACAGATGATAAGTACTTCCCTAAACTCTCTGCTTGGCCATTACTCCTCACCTCCACCCGCATAGCATTTCCATTTCTTACCCCATTTCTGTCTACTTCCATTACTCTTCCCTCCTCTTACATGTTCAAATGTGAATCATCCATTCCCATTTCTTAGGTACTCCAATTACAGTAATTTTCTAACTAATATGTGTGAATAATAAGGGCTGGGCTGGGGGAATAGGAACTGCAGGGCAATACCAGAATTGTCTTTCCTGGGCAAGAAAAGGGCAAGAAGTTATGCATCCACACAAATAATAATTTTTGTCCCTCTTACAGTTGCAATGATCAACATTGTGCTGTTAATAGAAGTTCTCCCCAAAATGACCACAGCATATTCCTTAGGAAAAGTCACACTGAAGATTGTTTTGGAATGGAGAAATGAAAAGAAACACAAGTGTCTAAAAAATGAAGTCAACATTCTAAATGATCTTCTTAAATTAACATATGGTATTTATTAGCTTTGTCTCCAAAAGATAAATGCTATCCTTTTGTGCACCAGCTTTTTTTCCCATATCCTTTAGAATCAGAAGGCTCAGATAAAAACACTTGATTTTCTGTGCAGTTCAAACTAGCAGAAGAGTTACCATGGGGTACTCTGGTACCACTTAAGTTTAACTAGAAGTGCTCTATTTGAAAAAAAAAAAAAGAAGTGCAAAACAAGACTTGAACATTTTGTAATTCAAAATAAAGATAAGAACAGCCAGACTTTTTTTTTAGCAGTCAACAGAAAAATTCCAGTAATCAGTTTGAATTTTCATATAATTAAATGTTAAAATCATTTTTAAAGGTAAAATGTTCTACCCTTTGGTGAAGAGTTCATGGCAGTTGGAAGGCTGATGGATCATAAACCTATAATCTCATTCAAACATTTAATCACTCAGTACACTGGATAATATGGAGTTAGACAGACACTGGAAAAACAACCCTGCTACCTTGTTCAACTCTGACCATGTTACATGAGTGCATTTCTTTCATCCCTGCATATACAATAAAGGAAGGGGTGAAAGAAAACCAGCATTCATTGAGTGCCAATTATGCTACGTGTCCTATTCTAGGCACTTTACATACCAAAGCAACCTGAGAACTTGTTACACATACAGAAACCTGGGTTATTACATACACAGATTCCCAAGGCCTGACCTCTAAGAATTCTGATTCGGTTGGGCTGGGTTGGTGCCCAGTGATGTGTGTTTTTAACCAAATGTACTCTTCATTGCAATGCTGTAAAATGATTTTCATTGTTCCTGTCTTGCAGAAGCAAGACAATGGAAGCACTGAGAATTAAAAAATTTGTCGGGGACACCCAAATGATACAGGGTAGAGCTGGGTATTCAATTTCAAGTAAGTTGGCTCCAAAGCCAACTTTATGACTGGGCCATGCCACAGACCAGTAAAACTCCATTTATGCCCTGTGCCTAAAATAGTGGCTTCAGGGCCCAGTCCGTAGTGGCTCTAGCTCCCTGCTGTTAGTTTTCTTTCCCGCCACTTGCTCTTAATACCCAGCACCATATAGGCCCTTGAATTATAGTATTGGCTACCATGTGATAAAATTTTACATAATAACTTGAGCAAAAAGATAAACTAATAAGTACTATATCCTGTTTCTTAATTTTCTCTAACCATACCTCCATAAAGTAAAAAGAGCTGGTTAAAACAAAAAGATTTGGAAATTACAGCTAGCCTTTTCTAATCGGCACAACTTGCCAGGAATTTGGAGGCTGCCATCAGCTGAGTTGCTTCTCAAACAAAACACAGCCTCAGATTAGAGACTATGTCGCTCAGTCTTTCAGCTGAGCAATATCTCCACAGACACTTCTGTATGACTTTACGTTGTTTTACTTTAAAGTTCTGCTTTCTGTTTTTCTGAAACTAGTGCAATTATCGGTGTTACATGCTTTAAAAGTATACAACTGTGAAAAATGATGTGGCACTGAAGCCAGCAAACCCTTGACAGAAAGTTGAAATGAAGATTGTCCAAAAACTCAGCCAGAACATAGTGTTTCTTCCTACTCTGATTCTTCAGCAGTTTTGTGAGCTCTTTTCCCTCGTTTGTTTTTGAGTACACACATCAGTATGTCCTGCAGCGTAGTGTCTGTTTTCCAGAAATCCAGAAACATGAGTCAGCTGTTCAACTATTATCTACAAATTTGGTAAAGTACTGTATTCATGGAATCTGAGTGTGTTTTCCAGGAATTACATCTCCAATGCCTCCACATCGGCTGTCCTGATCTGCCTGTGATGTTTCTGAAGGGTTCTGCATTTATTTTCTAAGGAAAATGTTGTCAGGATAGATCATTATGGGCTCTTATTTATTCAGAATGGATGTACAATGTAATGGATTAATGAACTAATATTCTAGTTCATGTAAAATGTCATTTAAGAATATCCTTTTAACCCAGTGAACTTGGTAGAAAATCCTCGTAGGAGCCTTTTACAGCTTAAATTGTGCCTTTTCAAAAAAGATATGTTGAAATTCTAAGACCCCGTAACTCAGAATGCACCCTTATTTAGAAATAAGGTCATTGCAGGCGTAATTAATTAAGATGAGGTCACATTGGAATAGGGGTGGAACCCTTGTCCAATATGACTGGTGTAGTTATAAAAGGGGAAACTGGCACAGACATAAACACACACAGAGGAAAGATTATATGAAAAGACACACAGGGAGAAGATGGCCACATAACGATGGAAGTAGAGATTCAAGTTATCCTGCCACAAGCCAAAGATGCCCGGGTCCACCAGGAGCTGGGAGGAGATGAGGAAGAATCCTCCCCAGATAGTTCAAGGGGGGAACATGGCCTTGACACATGTTGATTTCAGACTTCTAGCCTCCAGAACTGTGAAATAGTAAATTTGTGCTGTTCTTAAGCAACTCAGTTTGTGGTACTTCTTTATGGCAGCCCTTGGAACTAATACAGAGACCTACTTTCAGTTATGACTGCTGGAAAATGTCAGAGGGAACCAGGACTAAATGGAGGTTCCTGCTTAAGTAAATTTATCCAGCTCAAGATTTTAAATGCCATTTATGTCATGTGACTTCCAAAGATATTATTTACAGTTATGACCTCTTTCTGAACTCCAGAATCAAATCTCCAACCACACCCTGGATAGCTCCTCTTGTCTAACAGCATGTCAAAATCAGCATAACCAAAGTAGGACTTTGAGTTTATTACCTTCCAATTCTTTCCCTAGTCTACTCCATCTAAGTAAATGGAATCACCATCTACTAAGTTATTTAAGCCAAAACCCTATAGTCATCCTGGGACCTTCTTGCCTCCTCACCACATCCAAGCCATCTGTGAATCTAAGTTCTACCTTCAGGTCAGTACCCCAGGTGCTCTCCGAGATGGAGAGCAGCATTCAAGATTGTTATTAGGCATTGCCCTCAGCATCAATACCTGTAGACAGAGGGAGAAGCTGAACTGTGATGTAATCATCACAAAGACCTCAGTTCATCATATGAAGAGCTCTAGAGCTGTGAGGGCCCTTCAGAGATATTCCATCTTTATCCCCACTTGCCTGTCCAGTCAGTGAATGAAGGTCATCCCTGAAGAGGTGTGAACTTGGCTGAAGTGGTTCTTTTTGGCAGAGAACAACTTCTAGAGAGGGTCCTTAGCAGAGAGCTATCAGCTTCCAAAATTTCCAGCAGCTAGGGAAATAAGTACCTTGGTTCAAAAAGATCTGAGGAGCATACCATAGCATCTGCTACACTGGAGGGAAAGAAAAAGAACTATCTTAACCCAGGTAAATCCTATGAAGCTAAATGCCTATAAAAATCCAGGAAAAAATGCAATGACTGGCTATTGCAAATGGGGCAAGACAATAATTTATAGCCAATGATTAATTTCCTTCTGGTAGTTTGCTTTTTTCCTGTCCTTCCCCTCCCTGTTCCCACTCAAACACCCAATCTTTCTGTGTTCTTAGCTTCGGGATATGGATGAGAAAGAGTCTTCCAGGACTGCATCTCCATCAACTGAGGTTTTCTGGGATGCTAAGGGGACTTCATGTCTAAAAAGAAAGTTTGAGAGAAATAGATAATTAGAGAAAAGGACTTGAGGACAGTACAGCCCCACTCACCCCAGAAACAAGATTGACTCAAAATGAAGAAAGAGGAGAAAAAGGGAAGATGTTGAGAGCAAAAAGGTCATGGTTCCAAAAAGAAAAAATAGGAAAAAATCTAAAGTGGACTGCATGGGCAGGGAAGAGGGCAGACATCTCAACAAAAATCCCTTTGAGGAGTACTGTTCCTATACTGTTTATTTTTCAAATCTTATTCTAGTTATAGTAAACAAACATTACTTTGTTTACTATAACTTTATAGTAAGTCTTGAAGTTAGGTAGTGTCAGTCATCAAAATTTGTTCTTCCTTTCCAATATTTTTTGAATACTCTAGGTCTCTTGCATTTCCATGTATATTTTTTAATTAGATTGTCAAATTGTACCCCCCAAAAAAGCCTGCTGAAATTATGAGGATTGCATTCAATCAGCAGATCAATTTGGTAAGAATTGACATCTCAACAATATTGCATGTTCCCATCCATGAACATGGTATGTCTTTCCATTTATTTAGGCCTTAATTCCCCTCAGCAATGGTTTGTGGTTTTCAATGTAGAGCTCTTATAAATATATTTCTAAATATGTTATGCTCTCTTGTTATTATAAATGTAATTGTTTTTATTTCGCTTTCCAATGATTTACTGCTAGTATATGAAATAAAATTGATTTTTTAATATTTACCTTGAATATTATGACATTGCTAGATTCATTTATTATTTCTAGTGGTTGTTTTGTAGATCTTTTAGGATTATTTATGTAAACAACTATATCATTTGCAAATAGAGATAGTTTTACTTCTTCCTTTCTGATCTTTGTATAATACTTTAACAAAATGCATTTAACTAATTTGAATGTAATAGTTTTAATTAAGAGAATGGTAGTATTAATGTTAATCAAGATAACTCATTTTCAAAGCACTTAAGAAAAACAGATCAAAACCGTCATTTCATTCATCAGATTTTATGTACTCTCTTGCTAGTTTGTGCATAAACTGTGTGGTCATAAAGCAGAATAAGATTCTACTCTTGATGAATTGTCCTAGAGGAATTCATTATAGAGATGATATATACATTGTGACTTCAAAAGAGGGAAGGGATTACTGATTGGTAGTATCAACTGAAGAGATTTTTTTGGAAAACAAACTATCTAAACTAGCCTTTAAAGAAAGTTTAGCATTTATATTAATGTTAGGAAAGATATAAGCATAGAGTAAGCAAGGTACAGAAGGAGAGATGAGCAAAACATGTTCCAAATACAGGAGCACTGATCAAATCAGATTGTTATGAGGAATACTAACACCAGAAGGTCTCAAATGACAAGCTACTGAGTTTGGATTTTATGTCCTACTCACTTAAAGGTTTTTAAGTAATGAAGTATGACGAGAGGAAATCTTCTAACTAGACCATAGTCAGAGAAAGATAAGCTTTGATAGGAAATAATAGGTATAAATACCACGACAGCAGACAGTCCACCTAAGGGCTGGGCACAGTTTTCCTACGTCAATGTTTTTGCAAAGCCAAATAAATCATTTATGTTATTGAAGACATACTGATAACTTCATTTAAAATGCCATAGCTGGAAGTCACCATGTCAGATCCTATAAGAATGATTTAATACAAGGCTGATATACATTTAATATTCTGAAATGAGGAAGCAATTTCTGCTACGTGGATGAAATTGAGGGGGAAATCTCAGACTCTAATAGATTTTTTTAAAATGCTTTGATATATTATGCTGCAAACTCAGTATATAGGTATTAATTACAGAGTAGAATTCATAAAAAGTTGAATCTATCTTGAGTGCTATCCAAGGGGAGTTTCATCTTTGAAATACTCAGGGAAATGCTTCAAGGAGTGAGTAGCAGTTGATCTAAACCTTGTAGGATTATCCATGTCTGGGTATAAATTTCTTTGTATTCTCTTATTATCTTAATCTCCTACATAATTTCGTGGTCTACAAGGCTACTGAAATGGTATATAACAAATCTGAATGCCTGTAGTCACTGTGGTCATAAAGCCCAGTGCCAATGCCCTGTCCTGCCAGAAATGTTCTCCTCTCTATTCAGCAGTATCTATGCCTCTAATTCTTAGGGAAAGTATCTCTGGCAAAGTGCTAGACTAGGTCACCCAAATAGCACACATACCTTTCCTGCAAGTTTGAGCAGTAGTCATTTCCCTTTGGTCAGTCAGAGAGCCACCTTACAAAGCACCTCTCACCAACAAGGTATTCCATCCCTCCAATCACTGAAGGTGAGCTATAGTCACCACAATCAGCATCGTCAGGCAGGTGACAAAGATGAGCAAACAATCACAAATTACCAAACATTTGAGTAAAAGCAACATCATCAAAGAATGGCACCAAATTCAACCAACTAAATAACTAACATCTGAGAAAACAAAATTAATAGAACAATTGAGGGAAGAATATCTTTCAAGTAAAATTTCCATATAGCTGTTATGGATTGAATTGTGCCTACTCTCAAAATTTATATATTGATGCTCTCATCCCCAGTATCTCAGAACGTGATTGCATTTTGAAATAGGGCCTTTAACAAAGTAATTAAGGAAAAATGAGGACATTAGAATAGGCTCTAGTCCCATCTGACTGAAGATTAATACATGCAAAAGGATGCCAGGCACGTGCACATGTAGAGGGAAGACCACGTGAGGAGACAGCAAGAGGATGGCCATCTGTTAGCTAAGGAGAGAAGCCCCAGAGGAAATTAATCCTGCTGGCACCTTGACCTTGGACTTCCAGTCTCCAAAACTGTGAGAGAATAAATTTCTGTTGTTCAAGCCATCCAGTTTTGGTATTTTATTAAGGCATCCTTAGCAAACTAATACTGATACAATAGGGGAGTATTTTCAGAAAGAAGTGAGGAGGATATTGCCACAAGGAAAAACAAATGAAAGAGTTTGGAAATTTAAAATGAGATTGTTGAAATTGATTTTTAAAATATTATCTAAATAGAAGGGACAATAGCTGAAGAACAAGTTGGTGAGCTGGAAGATCAAGCTAAGCAATTCTCCCAAAATGCTATGTAAAAGAAAAATGAGATAGAAAGCATGAAGAAAGACATGAAAGAGATGGAGAAAATATCCAAAAGGTTCAGCAGCTGTCTGGCAGGTGTTCCAGAGTGAAAACAGAGATAATAGAAAAGAGGAGATAATTTAGAAGTCACTGAAGAAACTTCCCCAGAGCTGAAGAAACACATGAATCTTTTCATTTAGATGAACCATCAAATGTCAGGCAAAGTGAATAAAAGAACCACAGCAAAACACATTCACATGAAACTTCAAAAATCCAATGAAAATGAAAATGCTAAACACTTCCGGGGTGGTAGTAGGGAGGATTATCAACTAATGAATGAGAATTAGATTAATATCTGTAATCTCAACAGCGACACTGGGTGCTGGAAAATATCGGAGTACTATGTTCAAAATTCTAAAGAAAAATTAACATTGAACCTAGAATCCTATTCCCAGAAAAATTTCAAGTACAAAATAAAATAAAATAAAACATTTTCAGATATACAAGGACTCAGAAAGATTATTTGTTCATTCTTTCTGAAATAACGTCTCAAGGATATTCCAAAATTATTAAATACATATATTTCTGTATAAATATAAAACAAAGAGGAAGATATAGAATACAATGAAGTGTGGAAAGCAAAGAAAAAAGTAGCTCTTTCAAAAATTATTGATGTATTTTTTTAATTTAATAACTGTTTATAACCAAAATTACAAATGATCTTCACATGACAGGTGTGGGGTCAGGCAAACAGGACAGAAGTGGGAGCACACTTCCCTTGTTAGGAGACATGTTTACTAACTCTAGATTTCAACTGAAAAACGTAAGCTTAAGTATTTGTTTTTGAGAAATATATACCCTGTAGGAATCATTAAGGAAGGACAATGAGAGATCTTATTAAGATTAGTAATTGTACCAAATAGCTGCTCATAGATGTTTGATGGAGGGAAGAAAATGGATCTATGAAAGTAGCAGGGAGCAATGACCTCCTCTCAATGGCCCCTTTCATTCCTTAGCCATTAGTGTTGGGAGACTGTACAGCAATCAAAAGCATAGATGTCGCTCAAGTCCCAGCTCCCCATTTACTAGCTGTGTGTCCTTAGTCATGACACTTAATTTCTCAGAGCGATGGTTTGTCCATTGTTAACATGGAACCGATATCACCTTGTAAAATTGCTGGGCAGATAAATAAGATAAGCCTCTCTTGGTGACCAGCAATCTATGCATACAGAAGGAATATAGAGTGATGTGTAGACAGAGTCTAGAATGCTCCCCGACAAACTGCCTTCTGTTTTTCTCTCCTTCCCTTTCTTTGCCCACTCTCTCCTCAGGAGTTTGCAGCCAATCCAAACTCTGAGATAGTTGTAGGGAAAAGTTGGCAGGATAGGCTTGCTGCAGTTGGACTCCATTGTGTTTTCCCTGGAATTTCATGGGACCTTCATCACCGTCCATGGGACTTAGAATAGAGCTCTGTCGGCATCACCAATAGCTTCACCATTGATTGCTACCACAGTGAGGCAATGGTGTTCACATCCTCCTAAAATCATGTTGGGTCACTCACATAAAGAAATGAATGGGACCACAAAGAAAGACATTAGGATTCATTCTAATGCCAAAAGTAGTATAATTACAAAGGGATGCTCTTGCTGATTTAAAAGTTGCTTTTTGGTACATTGACCTATGACCTATATTTCTTGTTTTGTTTTCAAAGTTCCTCCTCACATGTCCCTTCTTTACCATTTCCAAGCCTAAGAACTGTGGGTTATCTATAATCAGTCATTAATGTTTTGGTTACCCTCATTTAGTGAATACTTGAAGAAACTGGAATTTCTTGAAGCTCTGGTAGTTGCTCAAGAAAAAGCCAACAAATAACAGGGTACAGAAAAGCCTCAAGTAAAACTAGATGGGTATTGTCGGGTACCCATGACGTAAGGATACAGTCTTTTGTGTTGCAGAGCGAAAGTGTGTCCTGTAAACTAAATAACAACCATGTGATATATTAGCTTAAAAAAAGGCCTAGTCATTCAAATCTATGCCATTTGTGTGTTTATAAGCATTTTTGTATAGTTTATATATGAAGACTTTTAACTTTTTTGATTTAAGCATAGCTAAAAATCATACAACTAAAAAGTTCAATGAATTCAAATACATGAGAATATTTGAGCAATCTTTTGGCTTATCGAATTTCTAGTTAGTGGAGGATTTACCAAATAGTTCCTTTAGCTTTTCATCTTTGTTTTCTAATGATTTCTTTAGCAAGTGATCCCAGGTCCCTTACTCAATAGTGTCTCTCACTTAAGGTATATTGACTTTTTAACCAAGGAGTTCTTATTTTAAAATGCCTCAGAAATGTCATTCTGGCTTTCAGTTTATTATAAGTGATTATGAATTTAGGGATAGAATATAGGAAGTTAATCTGATAGTATACTCATCCTATATGATGACATTATCTGTACTTTTTTGAAAAATCCAGAAAAATATGTTGGCAATTTACCTCTTTTTCATAAAAAGTTAAACGGACAAGAAAATTTCCAGATTTCATCATGATGTCCAAATACTTTAAAGCATGTAGCTTTTGGTTTATTATATTTCTGGCACTTAATTTTTTTTAATGTTCACTATAGTGGGTTTTGTATCATAAAAATGTAGGGAATCTGAAGCAATCCTATGTGTTTTTGTTTTATCTCATATATGAGATACCCAAGTAAAGTGGCTTCCTCTCAAACATACATCAGGGCTGAATTCCAAAGGCATCCCAGTTATCTGGGCACTCTCCACTCCCAAGAAGTGTGTTCCTTTCCCCTTTTTACTTTTCCAGAAACCAAATATTTTTATTTCTTATATTTATAAACCTGTGATTCTTAAAGAAGATGGTAAAGCCACAAACAGTAAATGCCTGAAATGTAGTTTTGGTCTGACTTGGGACTCATTCAGTTGTTCTCTTTTCTTTGAAGATCCCTCCCTACAGACTCCACCAGCTCGCCACGACCGAATTCCATTTGTTTCACTGATACCTTCCAAGACCTACTCTAACATCTAGCATTAATTATACGGCACTGCAGAGGCAGAGGGTGTGGGCTCCAGAATCAACAACCTCAGTCTGAATCTCTGCTGCCCACTAGGTAGGGTTGTGATATCAGGCAAGATTCTTAATTTCTCTGATGCTCTGTTTCTTCATCTCTAAAAGTGGAAACAATACCACACACTGAGTAATCTTGAAATGTTTAAAGGAGCTGACCTTTGTGAAAGAAATTGACCCATAATAGATGCTGAATAAATACTAATCTCTCTTACCTAGTTTGAGGAATTTGGAGGGAAGAATAACAATGATTTGTCTAAAAACTCATGCCACTTTTCCACCACATGCCTTTATCTTAACAATCTAAATGAAAGTTCAATGGCAGAGTACCAAAGAAAAGAGGCTAAAATGTTTATCTGAAAAAATCAGTACAGTCATCCACCAAGTTTCCACAGTCTCAGAAAACCCGAGAATACTCTTCCCAAAAATTTCTACTGCCCCTCCCCCAATTGCTGATGATAAGACCAACAGTCCTGACATTTGTTTGCTGCTAGAATATACTGATGGCTCAATATTCAAAAATTTTTAATATAATCAAATGTATTCAAATTAAAGCATAATGGGGGGAAGGTTACGCATCCAAAGATATTTCAAGATGTCCTGTCTCCGTTTGCTGATGGAAACATCCATTAGTAATTTATTCCAGTTATTTTTACTATTCACCTTTTTGGAGCTGGATACCAGAAGTTTACTGTAGTAATACCTCCTGCAGGATCCAAAAATAAGATAAGCCCAAATATCAGCATAACGAATAAGGGAATATGAACAAAAAGTACAAAGAACAGAGTTATTCTGTCTTGTAGAATATCACATTCTCTTTCCCCTTTAATGGACATTTCATCCTACTGCAGAATTCCAATCACCAATTTAGCCACACTCTGAAAAGTCATTTTCCTACTTGACATTATAGTGGAGCCAATGGGCTTAGAAGCACTTGGGGAGGTGTCTTATATACCATCTGGGATAAAGAAAATAAAATATTTTTTCATTTCCTTAGCAGTTACAAATTTACCTAATGGTATTATTCCAAATTAAGCAGAAAATAAGGTCAAATTATTTTTAATCATTTGCCAATTGTATTCTAAGTCCCATTATAATATCACGATACCCACAATTTAAATCACAAATCACATGAAATAGTAGTTTGCATTAAAAATGCTGGATTTTTTGGCCCATGTTCTAAAAAGACATCACACGGAATCAATTGCAGCAAAAATTTTATAGAACATTTGTGGAATAAAATATGTGAGGAATTTCTCTAGTTTATATCTTTAAAATGGGCCACGCCATAAAAGTGGTTAAATGTGCTTATATATATATAAATGGCCCTAGGCCCTCATAATTGTTGGATTGCTAGACTAGCTTTGCTGTGAAAAAACTGAGGAACTCCAGCTGGAGCCTTTCCTTTCCCCAATTGCTGCTGAAGATTATATTTAATTATCTAGCTGAGCTGCTATAATTAGCATCAACAAAACTTTGCCCCACAATGACTTGATATACAAACTTTTGGGAAGCCTATTTCAATTTGGATGGACCTCCTGAAATATAGCATTCCACCTGGCAGCTAACCCCAGAAATTAATGTCCATTCAATTTCCATTCCCCCCCTAATGTGTTTATGTACTGCTTGCTGAAAACTGTAACATGTTTGTAGTACAAATCGTACTTTGAATTTGGGGTTTAAATCTGTTCAGCCTCTCTCATGTGGCTGGAATGTTGGCATGGCTCAGAAAACAAAAATCGACTTAAAAAAAAAGAAAGGCTGGTTCCTCCAGGAAGAGAGAGATGGCTATCGAGCTTGACAAACGGACTGTAATGTGAACAGGGCAGCAGGGCTAATTCTGTTAAGTGATTGCTGGAGACCTTTGCTTGTCTTGGACTTTTAGCCTTTTACAGCAAACAGGGTGGGCCTTGTTAAACTGCCAAGTCAACAATTTTATTATATCCAAAGGCTTTGGACAATTTTATATGCAAAGGCTTTCCTTTTCTGTTGTGATTTTTCAACAGGAAAGCTCAACGTGCTCTGGGGGCTTTCATTTCTGAGGCCACGATAACACTCAGCAAATTCAATGGACCATTGTTTGCTGAATCCAAGCCTAGAAATTAGGTCCTAAGAGGGAAAAAAATAATTGAATAAAATCTTCGATTTGAATATCACAGTGTGCTTATGCTAATTTCTTTTGGCTGGTACTTTTTAAAAATGTGCATGGGATTTCTGTTTCTGCTGAACCGTCTCAGAAATTGAAAAACAAAACTGTGTTACAAACTAATCCACAGTATGGAGTTATCACTTCCTGTTGCTGGGGCATTTTCCAACTGAGTAAGGATCTGAACACAATATAGAGATATATTGAACTCTTACATTACCTCGTCTGTGTCAGGCTTAACTGAGACCCAGAACATTTAAAAAGTAGTTCCCAAATCCTAGGGCCTGGTGCCCTACCATCTAAGAGCTGAGACATCACTGTCATTTGGACACAAATCGGAAAACTTCATTTAGCACACATTTATTAACCACCTGCCATATGTTAAACCTTCTACTAACCTTGTGTTACATACTGAGCAAAAAAAAAAAAAAAAAATTTTTGTCAGAGCTGAAGATTTCTAAAAGTGAGCCCATCTGCCAACGATCTGCATCAGAACTCTTAGGTAAGCTTGTGTATTAAGCAGATTCCTGAATCTCACCCCAGATCTATTTTCATTAGAGGTGGGGGTTAGTTTTGCATTTCTTATAAGCTCCTCCCAAATGAAACTTATGACTGATGTTTGAGAACTATTCTATACTCATGATTCTCAAACCTGGCTGCACATTTAAATCACCTGGTGAATTTAAGACCACCAATACCTCATACCACAGCAGACTGATTACTTCAGACCCTCTGGGGTAAAGCAGAGCCTGGGCATTCGTCATGGTGGTGGTGGTGGTTTTAAGTCCCCAGGTGACTCTAATGGACAGCCAAAACTGAGAACCACAGTCCTAGACTGTACTCCCTACAGGAATTCACCACAGGAAGAAATCACTTCCATCTGAGGTGATCAGATACTGACTTTGATGTCCTTTCGTGTCTTGCAAAAGACATTATCTTCTCTTTGGAAAGTGTCTGTGTATGAGTTTGTTATTATTAATAAAATGACATATTTATATAACAACCATGCAAGAAATAGAGTATTTTTATAGACACCACTTAATCTCATTTATCTTCAGTTCATCCCCTGTAATGTAATTAGAAGAAAAATTTATTAGCATCGCGATTACAAATAAAGCAAAGGATCAGTACTTTGCCGGAGATCACACAAGTTCATTCTAAAATCCCGACTCCACTGGCATTGCTTCCTAGAGGGAAAAAAAAGATTCTTTGAACAGTACTGGTTGAAGTGTAACCTATTCAATGCTGAAATTATTCAAGTATACAATTAGAGCACAGCAACACTCCATAACAGTCTTCCTTTTGGCTTTTCTTTCTTTTGGGTGTAAAGGAGGGGATATGCTAAAGGATCAACAATCCTCCTTCTATTTCTCCATTTCTCTGTCTCCGTAAGTCAAGAGCATTGAATGAATTAACAGGCTTGCTCAGTTAGGGTTTTCATTCATCCAAGTTTGCCCAGAACTTTTCCAGTTTTAGTGTGAAAGTCCCATGTCCAGTAAACCCCTGTCTTGGGCAAACCTGGATAGTCCCTCTCAGAAATGAAAGCAAACAGCATTTTGAAGATCTGTGTAGGAACAGGAGCTCAAAGTTGGTCAGGAAGGAGATTGGCCATGCCAGCAATGGGCAGGGAGCAAGACAAGACCTACCAGGGTGGATAGACTCAGCGTTAGGCCTCGAGTTCTAGCTGAGGAGGCACAGTGCATGAGCTAGGGAAGTGGCTGTCAAATCTGAGTGTGCATTAGTATCTCCTGGAGGGCTGTTGAAACATAGACCACTGGGGCCCACCTCCAGAGTCCCCCATTCAGTAGGTCTGGAGATGGACCTGAGAATTTGCATTTCTAACAAATCCCCATGTGATTCTGATGCTGCTTCTCCCAGGATCACACCTGGAGAACCATTGCTCTAGATGCTAGGTGGACTTTCAGTTAAGTAATAGGTATGTAGGTGGTGTCTTGGCACCAGAGAGCTAGAAGCAGGCCACCTTAAACAGAGAAGCAAGCTAGGGACCAAAGACAGGATTCAAGACCCTGAGTGTATCCAAGGTAACACGGCAGGACTCAGGCTAAGAGAAGCTGGAGTACCAGGTAGATAAACAGAACAGAACCTCTGCCTTAAAGAAGTATGACCAAGACATTTCTACTGGATGTAGGTGCAAGGTGGGGTCTTGGCCTTAGAAACAAGACAAAATTCAGTGCTGGAGCAATCACCCAAAGACACAGACTTAATGTCTAGTCACTGAAGCTATTGAATTAGGAATTTTTAAAGATCCTGTGACAAGGATAAGAGTAGGGTGACCAACCATCCTGGTTTTCTTAGCACTTTCCTGATTTTAGCACGGAAATTCCAGGATCTAGAAAACTCCTCTGTTGTGAGAGAACTGGTCACCCTAATTGTGATCTCAGGAGACTAGACCCCAGGTCCACCTGCATCTCCTGGTCAATCTGCTCCAGCCATAAGAGAAGAAGGCACAAGTGGGAAGAGGAGGGGCCAGTTGGAGAGAGAGGCAGCAAGCCAGGATACTCATTGCAACCTATGGCCTTCAAGAAAGGGAAAAAGGGCACCCAGAAATATGGTCTATAAATGCTGAAATGCATTTGCTTTAAATGGGCAAAACACGTTCAATGACTCCACAGTCCTGCAGTTTTTCTAAACTTATGAAAGTGGAAAAGTTCAACACAGACAGAGCAATCCAGACACCCCGTAGATGGAATTCACCCTCACTGCCTTTTGACAATCATCACACACACTTAAGATCTCATTGCAAGTATAGCCTTAAAGGGCTCTGATATGCACACACCAGTAGGAAAAAAAAAAAAAAAACCTTGTAAATATTAGCAAAATAACCCGTGTTCTTTAGTTTCTTTCATTAAAAAAAAAATAAGCTAAATGGAATGAACACACAGTTCAAAATGATTAAAACACTACAGAACATTTAAATCTGGGGAAAGAATCTCTTTGGTTGGAAGCAGATTTCACCTAAGATCCTTAGTGCCATCGGCTAGCATGCTAGAGCCATTTCTTATTTCTTCCATGACCAAATATCAATTAATATTGCACCAGACTAGGGAGCATGAAGGACACTATAGACAACATCACAGCCTACTAATAACGATAGCTCTTTAAAACATTCTTCGCTAAGGTCATCCACAGAGTGCATTAAAATAAATTAATAATAGAAAATGTTCCAACAGTAACAAGGCTCATCATCAAAGAAAGTACCTAAATCATCACAAAGAATTTGAAAGCAAACACTGAACTAACCCATCCTCCCACCAAGTAAATTTTGCAAGATGCTGACTATGTAGAAATAATCTCCTCAATCACACTTAAAATGTTCACTGTGATGATGAACTTCAGCCTATGTGGATTGAGTGTTCCAATATGCTGAGTCTTCAAGATCGAGCAGAATTCAGCATAACCAGTACCATTTGTCCTTTCCAAATGAGCCATGTCATCTGGGAAGCTGAAACAGAAAGATTCGACCAGGAGTCTCCCAGAACCAAAGTGGGAGTTCAGAGCAGAGTGAAGAAGATTGAAAATCTTCCAGATAATCTGGGAGGAAACACCAGAAGAAACACAAACTTGCTCATCCATTCAATCCTTCATTCAACTAACAGTTTTACATGCCGTCTGGATGCCAGACCCCATGCTAGGTAGAAGGGCTACAAAACTTAATAGAATCAATTCAAGGCATTCATAACCAAATGAGGCAAACAGAAAAATTAACAAATAATTGCAGGAACTCTAAAATATTTTATAATAGAGGGATATAGGCAATTCCAAACAAGCACAGAAGAAGGAGAATTTTCCCTAACTGCAACTGTTTTGGCACCTAAGAGTTAAGCCCTTCCATCTCAGATGCTTATTGAGTCACTTGTGGGAAAAAGTAATTACTATTTTTCTGAGGGATGAAAGGCTGATCAAATATGACTGTTTCTAAGACTGTCAACAACTACCATTTAGTCAGTATTTACTACATACCAGATACGATATGTTTATACACATTACCCCACTCAATCCTCAACCCCGTGTAACAGGCAGCATGCTCTCCTCACTTTATAAATCAAAGAGAAATGAATCACAGTGGGGTTTACTAGTTTACCCTGTAAACTAGTCAATGATAGAACCAGGAAGTAAACCCACACAGTCCAATTCGACTCCAAGATCTTAACCACTATGTTGGAATCACTTATGTAGTGAATTTTTAGAAATTATGTATTGATTATTTATATTCTATTGTTACAATTACATGCATCTAGTTTTTGTTTTGATGAGCTCTTGCAAGGAATTGCATGCTGCTTTTAATACTCCCTTATTTAAGTTGATAATTTGCAATCATCTCATTTAAACCAATTTCTGTGGGCCTTAACCACAATAGCTGCAATTTATTGAAAACTTGCTCTAAGCCAATATACACGATCTCTCTCAATTCCCACAGATCCCTGAAGGGTGGGTATATAGGTGTGTGTATACACATATATTTACTTATATGCATATATGATGTAGATTATCAGATAACTTACCAGTGGTCACATGTATACATATTGAAGGTTAAGCTGCAGGTCCCTCACTAGCATAGGCTTTTCCAAGACCCCAGAACCAGTTTGGATGGTCATATATTTTCACGTCCAATTTTCAAAGAGGATATCAAGACTTGTATAAGCTTAAGACCCACAAAGCCTGATCCACACCTGTAGACCACAGCTGATAGAAACAGAATTTGGGTGCAGGTGTGCTCAACTGCAAAGACTAAGGGTTTAAATCCCATGACACAGTACGTAAAGAAGAAGGGGTGGAGCAACAGAATTCAGATGTACACGTTGGGCTCATCAGTGGGGATTTCAAGCTAAGGGGAAAGGAAAGTTGATTTGCGGGGATTGATTCTCTCCTCTAAAGTGACTTTGAAGCCCTCATTTTAATGCTTAATGTACCACTGAGAAGTAGAGAATGTAAGTGACTCCAGTACCTGCTAGGCTCTAAGACCTACTAGGTGAACATGCACAATACTGGTGCCAATTCTGGGTGATACATTTAAAAAATATTGAAGCCTCAGGTTTTTTTCAAACTGAGAAGATACTGGCCACTAAACAGGTCAAACAGACTAGAGGCTGACTCTAGGGCACTTAATTCAGGCAGCCCTCGGACTGTCGATCCTCCGTAATCTGGAAGCCATGGAGAAAAGTTCAGCATTGACTAAACACCGTCAGAAAATGTTCCCTTTCCTTCCAGAAACCCCGCACCTGCTTGCCTTCTAAAAGTTTCCATTGGGCTCATTGACCTTCCACAAAAATAGCTACCTAACATTTTACAAAAATTCATCTCTATAAAGAGCCCCACTCAGCTGTGACAACCTGCTTTGATTTTTTAAATTCATTAAGCCTTAAACTTTCCCTCTCTGGCTGACTTAAAATCCATGGAGCTTTGTCTTAAAAATAATTGTGTCTCTTTAATAAATGGTGCTTATTATTTTTAAGATAAATCTTCATAGATTTTAAGTCAAGGGATAGGGAATGTTAATTATGTCCCCTTAAAGAGGTATTTTTCTTAAGCTTTACAAGAACAAGAATCTTACAGCTTATAAGAACGTATACCCTTTACTTATTCCTAAAACACTGGAAAACAGAGATGTGGTTCCCATCAAAGCAAAAGTTTCATTGATAACATTATAATGAACAGGTGTTATTCTGGCCAACTGACATAAAATGTCCTGCTCCTTTGGAGGAAATCCCTGGAAAAGTGATAGGCAGAGGTTGCACCTCCCAGTATGAAATCCTAAGGGGCAGAGGATCTGCCTGCCCCTAGGCAGAGAGCAGGCTTTTTCTACACTAAGATCATAGCCACACTTTGCCTCCCTGAATTCTTGCCAGAGACTGATCCTCCAGGCTGTGAGTTATCCCACACAGGTTCATTTTATACATATATATATTATTTTTTTAACCTAAGTTAACTGGAATCAAATTCTGTTATTTGAAACCAAAAGTCCTAAGTATGGTACATCTCAAAAAAAAAAAAATAAGGATCAATAAGAGAAAGGGATGGAAGGAAGAAGGCAGAAAGGAAAGGAAAAACTGATATTCTATCCATCAGTGGAAAAAAACTTTAAAAAAATGCGTATTGTTTTAAACCTGATTTATTTTAGACTCGGCTTTATGGATTTATGAGCCCATGACGCTCGTATTCAGTAAATGGGTAGAAATTGATTTCTGGAGGCAGAAGAAATGCAACATAATGTCATAGTTACACAAAGAGCAGAAATTTGGTGATTAAAAATTACATAAAAGAACAGTCTCACCTTTCAGTGATTGGTCCCCGACATCCATAAGCCGAGAATTGTCAGACTCATGCTCCATAGCTGTCTGTATTCTGTGTCATTTTTCGGTATATATGCACAACACAGAAAACAAAAAACACTGCTTAGTTTAGATTTTTTTAAAAAAAATAATGTGCATATTATAATTGCTTACTTAAAAAACCATATTTTCAGGGAGTACAGGGCTTAATTTATTAGCAAGCTGCTAAAGGGACTTTTCTATTTTTAAGAGAGATAACATATTTATGTATCAATCTAAGACTTTAAAAAGCACCATTTCTGTACATGTAAAGCTTCCGATTTTCAGTTTTTCATTCATAAACCCCGCATAGCAGGGCCCAGACACTGGGCATTTTTCCCTGGAGTCACTCTGCCTTATTATCAGGGCTGGACTTAAGTATCCCTCCCTGGAAAGGGAACAAGATCTCACATTGTAGGGCAAACATTCTTTAGCTGGCACAAAGAGGCACAGTAATGTTTCAAGATGTGGTTTCAGCCAGAGGTGATAGAATCTCAAGGTTGGGTTGAAAGAGGAAACAACAATCGTCAGTTGTCTGGAGTGTGTCCCCGTTACCTGGAGTCTTCCTGTTCTCTCACCCTCTCTGACTCTCCAAGAGTCTCAGTTACCACTGATGTGAAGAATTAGTAATAAGAGCCAGATGCAAAAGCATTGGAATACTTGAGCTCTTTTGAACATGAATTTAATAACAGTAGTAAGCTAGCAAATGGGTCACTGAATTGAGGACAAATTCTTTTGCACCAAAGAGCTTGTATTTTGACATAAAATGAGATTATCCTGAACTTCTCAAAACATCATGTTTCACCTAAGAACCATTAATTTGCCCATTCTTACAATCTGGGTGACAAATATTCACACTCTGGGTCTTTGGCCTGTCTCTCTTATCCATGATTAGATACAGTGCAACATATAGGTTTTGCACTACATACAGACTACTATGTTGACCATAATCATTTGTGTATTGATTCACACACTCAGGTGGAAACTATGAATTTGAGTGCCTACTCTCAAGGAACTTAAATTCAGACTCAGCTCATGTTTTTGAGTAATAGCCATGTACTAGGTAGTTAGTTAACTTTAACTTATGCAGGTACCTATAGGGTGCTAGATATTAAGCTAGTTACATATGATTTCATTCAGTCTTAACAACCTCATAAGTCGGCATTAGCATTTTTATTTTACAGATAGGAAACTGAGACTCACACAATCAGCCAAGATTTAAAACTGGTCCTTCGGCCCTAAGTCCTCTGGCTCTTTCCAACTGGTAATATTCTCTGTCTTATGTTCATGTTTTAACTTTCCTGCTCTGTGTAATAGAGTGTCTGATGAGAAAGAAACAAAGCCACTTATAGTTTAATTAGGAAGAAGTGACACCACGTACAGTTTGAGCCAGTGTTGCCTACAGTGTGACAGCTTCATTCACACCAGGTCAAGTAACCACAAGCTCCAGAGACTTGGCAGACGACATCACATATTTTCAGTCCTGGGAGCCTTGTACCCAAAGGCTACTACTACTAATTTTACAGCAGAGACTCATAAGCAGATGGATGTGACATATTCCAGCAATGGCAGTTACATAATTTCAAGATCTGTCTAAATGATTCTTAGAACATGTTCAAGATCAAGAATGACTTACCAGCCAGGTGCATCCCAGCACTTTAACTAAAAAGAAAACTATACGAAAGATCAACAAAACCAAAAGCTGGTTTTTTGAAAAGATAAACAAAATTGACACCCCATTGGCTAGATTGACCAGAATCCAAAGGGAAAGGTCTCTAATAAACTCAATCAAGAATGAAAAAGGAGAGATCACAACAGATGCCACGGAAATACAAA